>PVKM010024444.1:0-20519 GCA_004027735.1 Carollia perspicillata
GTTGGCCTCGGGGAATAAAGATAATAAAAGAATGCAGTATAACTTCAGTTCTTATGGTGCCTTCAGTAAAGTAATTAAAAACTAATGATGAATTAAGGGAACTGTTTGTCTTTAACATAGTGTGATTTGGGGAAAGTTTCTTCATTCCTTTGGCCTGAAATCTTAAACAGTTAAATTGAGAAGTTGAGCAGAATGGTTCTATAAATTTCTGTGAATCTTTAAAATAACACAATACAACAGTGGGGAGAAAATAGACAGGGAGAGGGCAAGAGTAGTGTGGGAAATGTAGAAGCTAAAGAACTTATGATACATGGACATGGGCTAAAGTGGGGGAGGGTGGGTGGGAGGGGGTGTGCAGGGTGGAGGGTAATGAAGGGGGAAATGGGAGAACTGTAATGGCATAATCAAAAAAAAATAAAAAGAAAAAAATAAATAAAAAGAAAAAAGAAAGATGAAGGAACTAAAAAATAAAATAAAATAACACAATACAGAATAAAACTTATTTTTAAAAAATAACTAAATGCTACCTGAAGATGAGAGAGAATATCAAGAAGGAGGCCAAATCATGTGGACAGGACTTAGTAGAGAAGGCCCCTACTAACTTGGCATTGAATGGTGGATATGACAGAAAGCTATATGTATTTTCATATGTGGGGGGCTCCATTCTTTAAATACTACTGTGTACCAGATACACATATTATGTCACTTACTATATTACATCATTTAACATCTACAAAGGCTTGTATTGTGAAAGCAGGGAGAACTTTTAGAGGATTTTACCATATACCAGTCATCGGTGTTTTATAAACATTACCTGATTGAATAATCAACATTACATTATTTTCCAAGTGGAATGATAGAGCTTTTTCTGTCTTTCTCCAAAAAATTATTAAATTGCATAACATGGGGATGGAAGAGAAAATGAGAGGAAGAAGAAAAGGAGGGAGGGAAATAGGGAGGAAGGAAGTAAAAAGGGAAGGGTGTGGAGGTGAACATGAGGGAGTACAGAATACCACAAAACTGAGTCTAGTTTGAGCAGAGGATGAACGCTCAGTTGATTTTATGGTTGTCTGATAATATATCTGGATTTTACTAATTGATTGGGAAGTGACAACGAGGTTGTGCATGCAGATTTCAATAACACATTTTCTAAAAAGAACCTCAATATTTAAAAATTGAAATAGATATAAATAGTTTTAGATTTCCAAAGTATTTGAATATTTCCTTACTAAGTGGGTTTTGTTTGTTTGTTTGTTTATTGTTTTCTGTCTATAGGAAGAAAGGACTTTCTCAGCTTTGAAAGGACTTGGGTCTGGGGTATTTCTGTCTCAAGTCTTCATTAAAAACCTGATGAAGTGATCAAATCACATTTATCTCTGTGTGGATGACACCAGTTCACAAGGATCCTTGCAGTTGAGAGCTAGGAATTAAATATCAGTAAAACACTAATGCAAATTTTTGTTGTGCCTGGAGAACTGTCTGACTTTGAATAAAAGTTGCCTGCCTTTCTGAAAATCATTGGGCTCATCTATAAAGCTGGGTTGTTTCTGTGAGAACACAATGATACAATATTTATTTAATCTTTTATTGATCAGTATGTCTTAGGAGATATAATCATAAAGCAACTCCCAATGCATTCTTGTACATTACTTGCTTTCCTGCCCTCAGACAGATGCCTTATCTCCTCTGATCGCCATCGAAAAAGTTCCAAGCTGACAAATTACAAAATGCATCACTTTAATACTAATATGCCCTGCCCTATGTAGTCCTCACATTGTGGAACTTGATATAAACTTATACTTCTCCTCTCCTATCTTTTAAGCCTGCTTTAGTCTAACACCCTGAAGGGGCAAAAGGGTATGTGGATAGTGTCTACTCCTATCCCTTCATTTTTGGTTCTAAACCAAAAATAATTGGAGCAAGGGTCAGGAGGAGAGGGAAGGGAGCAAACAGGAAAGTTCCTCTTTGACTGGCACTGGGTGGAGGTATAGCATCCGTGCTCTTGGGGCATGACAGAAGTTAAATGGTACCCATGTTCATCATGGCTTCTTCGGGCACTGCCACCTCAGTGTTGAGCATCTCTCACCTGATTTCCATAATGCAACTCTATGCCAACTTATCTCTTGCTACTCAGTTTGCAGTCTTCAGCTCTCCTGGAGTGTTCAAACCCTACTGGAGGCTTCAAGCCCCTCTCTCCATGCAGAATTGTTAGACAATTCTAGACAACTCCAAACCTGTGCTCTTTAGTAGATGGCCCTTAACTGGTTTAAGGTAAAGGCCATTCATCCTTCACTCTACCAAATGGGGAGGATGATTATTTCCCAAACCACAATTGTCTACTTTTGAGAATACAGATCACTTTTTCCAGGCTTTTGACTTATATATTTCTCATTCAGTGGGTGGGGCAAAAGTAGGTTTACAATTATGAGTATGCAAAACTAGAATTTATTTTCATATCATTTATTATTATAGTATTTTTCATATGAATAACTTGCTTTTGTCCCACTGTGTATGACTTAGACATTATATAACAAGGACAATATTCAATCAGCTCTTCAAGTGGTTTCCCAAATGTCCCATGTCTTGATGTGAGGCGAACAGAGAAGCTCTCCCCAGCTATACCCTGGGAGGTATGTTAGACCCAAAGCATTCACAGAGCTATTGCTGAAACCCATTCTTCACTCTCCAGCTGATGAGTGTGTTATACTCATGACAAGAGATAGGGGTTGAAAAGGTGTCAAATAGGTTGTCATCTTCTATTTTGAAATATTTACTTCCTGGTTTAGAATCTTATTTTTGAATATGCCTCAGTCAAAATTTTCATTCTAATATTCTATTACATATGAAGCTGAGAGCGGAGCACTGGTTCTATTGTTAAAAAGGAAAGCATTCACAGTAAAGTGGAAACTGTTATAACTGTATCACATCACTCCTTAGAGAAACACATACATACTTGTGCAGTTTGTGATGGCATGTATTAACGGTGGTATTAGCAAGCAGAAGTGTTTCCAGGAGCGTGTTCAGCAAGAGTAAAGTTGGTAGAGAGAGAAAATTTAGTCCTTCGAAAGTAGGTCACATGATATGAAATGAACATAATAGCAGGGAAATTTCTGACATAAACTATAATAGTGGTTACTTTGAAACTGCCACGGTCAGCATATGAATATGGAGTGACTCAGCCCCACTTTTATTTTGTCAGAAGCTCTTCAGGGTTCTCAGTGTCATGATGAAATTATAGTAAACTTACACTCAAATAGGGAAGCCTTCCTTCTTTTTCTTCCCTTCCTTCCTTCTTTCCTCCCCTCCTTCCTTCCTCCCTTCCTTCCTCTCTCCCTTTTTTCTCCCCTCCTCCTTTCTATTTTTTCATCCATTTCTTCCTAAGTCATTTAATAGAAAAGCCATTAGGTAAGATGGATTAAGGTTTGTGTCCCTTGGAAGTAAATGCTTCATAGGTGTTCTGGAGCCTAAATGGATGAGGAGGGTGTCTAGGGAAGGGTGCTGGATGGCATAAGTAGTTCTATGTCTGTCCACTGGAGGGCCTGGGACTAGTGACACCCCACAGTAATAAACACATCCAGTACCCAGAACTTTGTCTATTAAAATGTCTCCAGTAAAAGGAACCAGTATCCTAAGGGAAATGGCTGGGATTTCATGTTTGTGAGAACTGAAGTTCAAGATGATCCTGATACAGCTTGGTGTGCCAGAAAGGATGCAAATGCAAAAATAATGTGGACATGTAAGAAGGGCACGGAAAGCAAACAGAAGAACCTCCTCTTTGAATAAGTTGGGCATAAAATTAAATAGCAATGATGATGAATTATACCCTATTAAATACAATAGGCACACATTCATCCATTCTGATATAAGTAAATAAATAAATGGGAACAATGCAACACTTGTCTTTATAATAGCATGCCACATAATGGAGAAAGAATGATGATGATAGAAAATCACCATTTGGCAATCCTGGTAATTAATGTCTCCAACTAACATTAATGGATGCTGAAAGTAGTGGGTGAAAGTTTGATAAGGAATAAAATATTTGCCTGGTTACAAAATAATTCCTCATATATTTTTAATTATGAGAGTAACTTTACAGTGGAGCAACTCTGTAGCTGCAACATAAATTAACATCACCAGTACCAGGGCAACTGAAACTCTGTGCCACTTGATAGAACATGAGGAGAATACAGAATCTCCATTTTTATATTTTTAATAAAAATCTATCATCTCAATTTGATCATGAGGAGATATCAAACAAATCCAAATTGAGTGATAGTCTACAAAAAAATTGGCCTGCAATATTCAAATGTGTCAGAGCCATTAAAGACAAAAAAAAAAGGCTGAGGAACTGGTCCTGATTGAAGGATTCCAAAAATATATGACAGCTAAATGTGGCCCATGATTATGGATTAGACTTTTTGGCTATAAAGGGCATTTATGGAAATTAAAGATATTTGAAAGTCACTTATGAAATTAGGCATTAGTAATATATCAATGTTAATTACCTAATTTTGGACATTATATTATAATTATGTTGGTGAATGTCTGTTTTGTAGGATTTATACATTTCAATGTTTGGGGTGATGGGGTATCAGGTCCACAATTCACTCTCAGGTGCTTAAGGGGAAAAGAAAATCTTTGTACTATTGTTGCAAATTTCTGTGATTTAAATTACTTCATTTTTTTTTAAATAGAGGGAGAGTTGTATGGATACTTTCTCCAGTGATATCTACTACATATTGTTCCAGGTCAAGCAGAGCATGATCCTATGGCATTTAGTGGCAGAATGGTGGCAGCAGGCAGTTAATTAGCTATTTTAGACTACCCGTATGCATAACCTATCTCACATGCACAGAATTATTTGGTAATTTGCCTGACTTTTGAGCTATACCATAGGCACAACTTAATTAATAAATAAAAAAAATCATTCAGGTTGCCAAATATATGTTGGAAATCAGGTTATGGTTACATCTTGAGATATTTTAAGTACTTTTTGAGAGAAGAGTGGTTGTACTTATTTCTTCTGTGGGCACCAAAAAGAAACTAATTTAGTTCAGATGGTAGGCTGAAGTTTCCAATTTTGATTCAAGAAGAGATAACCTTATCATGAGTGTTGAGGAAGAACGTTATTGCCTTGTGAGGTAGTGAGCTCTCCGTAGAGAGATCTGATCAAGCCAAGTCTGTGTGGTAATCTGTTAGGGATGTGGCAGAGCAAGAAAATCATAAGGAGAAACACAAGCAGCTGGATTTCTAAGGTCTCCTCAAACCCAAATACTTAAGATCTATGATTTCCTGAGCAGTGGAAGGCAACACTAATTAGGTTAATCAGATGGGTTCAAGGAGGTGGAATCTCAAATATGAATGTTTTTATTCTTACTCATGAACGTGTGAAAAATGTTTCAATTCTTAGATTTAAGTAAGAATTTAAAATGTCTATTTTTCCTCTTTAGATTCAACAACCATCGCATGTTGATGGGCCTAGCTTCAAAAGGAAGAGGAAAAAAACCTTTCTGTACTGTCAACATAACAAAAATAATGAGATTATAGACAAACACTGACTGATCATCACTTTCTAATTGAAAGATGGGCCTATTAAGGGGACACAGCAGGCCTGAAGGAGTTGTGTGACCATTTGCACCAATGCTAATTTTGATATGTGGTTCTCTACATCCGTAAACATAATGTGGCTAGGCCAGCAATGATAAACAATGCATTCTTCCCCCCAGAGGCCGGTTCCTCAGTGAATCAATGCCAGGAGGGCCATTCGCTGGGGTTGGGCAATGGGTATTCATTTCCTCTTTTCGCGCACCCATCTGCATTGCCGAGATGCTGTGTGTACACAGGCAACAAATCACTTCTCTTCTCTGCCCTTTGTTTCCTCACTGATAAGGAATTTAGAACAGATGGGCTGATGCCTTTGCAGTGACTCTGCTTGACAGGTAGTGATCTGAGAGAGAAAGAACTTGAACTGTTAAGTCAGAGAGACCTGGATTTAAATCCTACCTCGGCCACTTGGAAGATCTTGAGCAATTATATCGAGCTTTCTCAGCGTTCCTTTCTTCACTTGAGAATGAGTGAAAATAATAATGTCTTCTCTTCAGAGTGCTGGGTATGCTGGTTGGCACACAACCTTTGATACGTAGCTGTGGGGCTGAATGTATGTATGTTCATTTACTACATACCAATATGCATATTTATTAAATAACCAAATATTTACATATATGCATATATACCCCCACAAGATCCAGGTAGAAAACATGGTCAGGTGATAAATATATGCTAAGATCTATGTGAATATGAATCCCCTGCCTCAATTCCACACAACTCCATCAAGGTAAGGTGGGTACCAGTAAATGTCTGTCACATGAATAAATGAACCAAAGGAGCGCATGGCATCCTCCATGTTCATAAGAGGAGATCTATAGTTTTAACAAATTGTAGAGAAAGAGAACTTTCAAAAAGAATGCCGACTTGTCATTTGTCTTGTGTGTACCCTGCTTTTTGTTTTTTCTTAGCTCTATCTGGTTTGTTATGGTAACATAGAGGAAGAAATATTTTTTGTGGAAGGCTCTGAGCTCAGTTCCATCTAACGCCATATGAAAAGGCCCATGGGTCTATGAGTAACCCTAAAATGACTTTCTTATAAGCATCCACTGAAATAAATAACTCAGGACCTGTCTGCCTTTACACGTGAGGAAGTCTCCATTAAATACAACGGCGAATGTAAACATAGTGGTGAGACTTGAATACATGCACATTTTATATAACTTTTCTCACATTCTTTTGGAAAAGATAATGAACTATAGTGTTAAAAATACTCTAATTTCCTCAAGCAGGAAAAAAAAGATTGGATAAGTTGGGGAAAAATGAACTTAAAAATATACAGTATTTGATGTTTAAAAAATCAAATGGAAGGCCACAAATTGAATGAAATAGCTTACATTAATGCGGAAACTTGCAGGGCCAGTTAGAGCTCATTACGAGGTGATGCAAACTATGCAGATGAGATCAAGTTTGGAAATTGGCTGGTTCTGAATCCATTAGAAAGGTTATAGGGTTGTTTGAGTGGGTTGTGTTTTATGAAAGAACGATTAGAAGTATATTAATGGGCCAATGGGTTATAAGGCTGGGATTGGCTTGGTGATATAATGTCTAGTATTGCATTAGCTTGGGTATGAGGTTGCATGGATAGGATTAAATTTGGGGGACAGGTCAGCTATGATTGTATTAGGTGGGATATAGGGTTATAAAAAATGTCCTGTGTTTGATGACAATAAGAAAATGAGAATCTAATTAGACTTCATTGGCATCCTTAGCATTTTCAATACTGCACTGCCTATACATATAGAAATTGCTTCCCAAATGCTATGTGGTATCTGGACAAAGACTGCCCCCCACCAAAGAGCTCAGATGTCAAACAAATCCCTCAATTCCCCAAAGACTTAAGGTCTTCACTGATGCATTACCAAGGGATAAAGAAGTGCACAGTGGGGAAGGGAAGGGCTGAGGTTGTGTTGCAAAATTGTCTCAGGAGTGGGTCCAAGATGAGATGGCCTTTGAGCTGAGTCATGGACAGCTGAACACACACTTCTTACATAGGTGGAAATGGGAGGCTGAACATACAGTCTGGGAAAAGGGTGCTTTCTATGAAAATATTTGGACATGGAAAACAGACCAGGGTCTTCAAGGAACTCGGAGGGCATATGTGTGTCTGTGTTGGAGAAAGCTGAGAATAAAGGAAGTAGAGCCGTGTTGATGTGTGTGTTTGTCTGTGCAGTCAAAGACTGGGCTGGCTGTGGCTGGAGTTTGAAGAATGAGTGGTTATAGGCTGAGCTAATAAATGTAGACTTAATCCTTACCGCCAGTCTGTCCCCAGATGTATTCCACAGCAAAGAAAAGTCAGAAGCACACAACACAATACAATTTAAAAGATTTTGTGGGCTGCAACATGTTTGCTGATGCTACATTGTAAATTCTCAGCCTCTACCTCTTCTATAGATGTTTCCTGCACTTTATACTTTTAAACGGGCTGAGAAATCTTGCAGTTACAAAAATGTGACCCCTTACTCTGCCATGTTATAAGCTTTTTGATTGCAGATGACCTTTTTACAGACTTGAGCCTCAAACAGAATGGTTATTAATATCCCTTTGAGCAAATGTTCTAAGGAATACACTTTGTGAAAACACTACTCTAGAAAAAAGAAGCCCTTATAACAAAGACTATAAAACAATATACAAGGATACATTTTTCCATTTTTACAAAGAAAATATAATGATATTGTAAAAATAAGTTACATCCAAGGAAATGAAAAAAAAATATTGATGTTGAAGTCAAACTGTCAATTTGAACTATCTGCTACTAAGTAGGTATATGACCTTGAGAAAATATCTCCTTTGTGTGTCTCAGTTTTCTTAAGTATATGATTAGGATAAAAAAAGAAAGTTAAGACTATTAAATAAGATAATGGATGTAATGATGATATTAATAGTCACAATTATTTTAACCTTTCCCACTGTTTCAGCTACTCTGACAGGCTTCATTCAGCTTCCTGCCCCTATGTCAGGTGTGGAGGCTCTTCCCCCCACTCATGTCCAGGGTTTTCCTTTCTTTTTCATCTATTGTGCATTGCCGGGAGACATCCTCAAAGACAGACGAAGAGCGGAAGAGTAAAACTCATGGACTAGGCATCATTTGCCCACGTGGCTGTTGCACAGTATGGATATTTGATATTAATCGAATGGGCTATTTACATGGGAAGTCTAAATATCTAGCTAGAAAAAAAGAAGCTGGTTTCTGAGTGGCAAACATCCTCATCTCATGGGAAAGGAGCCACTAACTGCAGAAGATCTTGGACAATAAAGATGCTAAGCTCAGCTCATGGGCTTTCAGGAGAGCCTGGTTCCAGACTCTACACTCACTTCCTCATGGACAGCCATCCCAGCCGGGGTCTATTTTCTCGGTTCTCAGTATTTGCCCAATAGACTTGTTAAGTATCTCTCCCTACTCTCACCAGGTTTCCTGGCTATTCCACTTTTATTAATTAAAAAACAATAAAATATCCTGGATATAAGCCAAGTTCAAATAATTAGTAACAACTAAAGTGGTTTTGCCCTTCTTCCAGGGACTGGCATCAGTACACTTAAGTGAAAAAACATCTGATCATCTGATCTCAGCTTCTTGGGGACCGTAATGAATTCTTCAGCTCTCCCTTGGGTAAGTTCCCTGCCCCTTGGGTAAGTTCCCTGCCCATATGCACTGTCCCAAGAATCAACTTCACAGCAGGAAGAAAATAGTTAAGTTTCTTTATTTAAACAGGCTGAAAATTCAAATCCTTTCTCACCCTTATTGCATTGGGTTCAATAGTGTAGAGACAGAAATAAATCACTTTTCCCCCCTCTTTTTTTTACTTTGTCGCTCTCACACTACTTTATACATCTCTGTGTTGGGATTTTGTTTGATTTTATATTTTACCATGGAGGTAAGTGTCCCTCCAAATTTTCAGCTACTCTAAGACAATAACTTTCCCTTCCTTTCTTTTCTGTCTGCTTCTTTCCCAGCCCAGGGCCCAGGGCTAAAGAACAGTTCAGTTAATGACCGGCAAATATAACACAATGAAAGCATTTTCTAAAATCTCAGTAGTGAGCCTCACTGTACCCATTGTTTTGACAAGAGAGACCAAGCAATTGATTGCTATTGTCAATTTCAGTTAAGATACTATGTGGTCTATGACTGCGGACAAACAAATAAACAAAACATAAATAATCCTTTGTCGATCTAATTAAGTAAACTGTCTTTATTTCCTTGTGAATGTAAATCTAATGCATTTATTTTTTTAATGGTTGAGAACAAAACTTGGTTTGTATGGTGAGTCTGGAGCAGGACTGAATTTCTTTCACTGGGTTAGAAATCTGTGAAAACAACGGGTGTACTTGAGGACAACTGACAGACCCTTAACGATGAAATCACAAATAGGCACCACCATAATAATCAGGGGTATTTATAAATCAAGGGCGACTTCCCCAGCAAGACTGCTTCCCCTCACCTCCCACTGCATTATTGCCCTCTGCCAAGCTGTCAGCTTGCGCTCACATTGCTAATTAACTGCACCGCCAAAAGCAGGTGCGTGGCTAAAGGAAACCACCCACGATTTTCCGTGTGATCATTCGTGCTGCAGGTCCCTGGACTCTGGGACTCATTCTGCTTGACTTACTCCCGCCTCTCCATGCGGATCATGCACATACATGCTCACACCTGGGGCGGGGGGACGAGGAGGCATGGCCTCGCCAGAGGGGAGGAAGAGTGGGAACCATCTGTGAGGTTTGCAAGTGAGAAGCCTTTAGACTGAGTCAGGAGCTGTACTGAGCGTGAAAGAGACGAAGTAGGAAAGTCAATAAACATGCTCCAAAGCACCCCAAAGAAAATACCACCCTGGTATTCCTCACACAGAATACCGTCACATTAAAAGATAGTATGCACCCACCCATTTCTTCCCCCATACGAGCAAGGCAAAGTCATCAACCATCTACTTTCATGTATGTCTCACACCAGCCCTCCAGAGTAAGCCACCATTATCTATCAGCATCATTCCCGGGGTAGCCTCCTTCTCCATTACGCAGCCTAAACTATGACTTAATAGAGATTCAGTTCTGTTGTGGAGTCCCCTATTCTACTCCCGCTGCTTAAAATGCTAACTTTTTCCCCATTTATCTTACGATAGAATTCTAAAGTCATAATGGCTCACAGTAGCGTGCATGGCCTTGCCTCAGTCTAACTTCTCATCTCCCTTCCCTGCCACTTGGCACCTCATTTACTAGGCACTGGTTTTCTGCATACACTGAAGTTTGTCAGGCCTCAGACCCTCCACGGATGTTATTCCTTCTCTCTGAAAACTTCTTCCTCCAGTCCTTTATCTGTCCTCCTACTAACCTACAGGCCAAGGCCTAAATGTGACTTTATCCTCAGTAACATTGAATCCAGAGACAACTGGCACCCACCGGTTTCAGTCAGTCTCCCCGGTTCTACTCTAACATTTCAGCTTTTACTGTTTTCCATAGCGCTGATCACAGTTTAGAGCTGCGTGAATATCTGCCTATGCAGTGACATCGGTGTCTCTCCCTAAACAAGTGGCCATCAACCGAAGTGATGTTGCCCTCCAGCAGACCTTTGACAATGTCTGATGATGCTTTCGGTTGTCCTCACGGCACAGAGGAGGCATATTACAGGCATGCGGTGCACAGAGGCCAGGATGCTGCCAAACATCCTACAGTGAACAAGACAGCCCTCCACAAAAGAAGAATTATCCAGCTCCAAAGGGCTGTCTTGTCACCAGTTTACACAGCCTGGTACAGACTCTCAGCTCCATGACATGGGCAGAAAACATTCCGGTCTTAAACGTTCCTGTTTCTCCAGAGCATAAACGTTTCTTAACATATAATGGGTTTAATAGATGTTGATCAGAGGACTGACTGAATAACCCCATATACTGTATTCCAAACGTAAGTTATTCCTTCACTGATTCATCACTTACTGAGCATCGTGATATGTCAGGCCACGAGTTTGTCGATGGTGGTATAGTGGTAAAAATAAAGAGCTCATGCTCTCAGGAGCCCTAGAATCTAGAAGAGGAATAAGAAGTTAAGCAATAAGTTAAAACTGAGGGGCATTTTCATGTACCACACATTACAGAAAATTATTTTACCAGTGGAACAACAGAGGATGTTCAAAGAAAAGGCAACATGGGTCATTCATTCACTCAGTACATATCCATTGAGCACAAGCTGATGAGGATGGAGCAGTGAATAAGACAGACAGAACTCCTGCCCTAATGAAACATAGTCTCGAGGGAAAGACATACACTGAAAAGTATGATAGAAATCAACAAGATCATTACAACTGAGCTGTGTGCTACGGAACCAAGTAAAATGATTAGCTATAACAGAAAGGGTCCACTTTAAATCGAATGATCAGATAACATCCTCTCTGAGGAGGTGGCATTTTATATGAGGTTTGAGTATAATTGTGAGCTCCTACAATTGTGAACCATTACAAAAATTGGTCAGATACACAAAAAAGTGTATAAAATCACTTACCAAACAAATGCAACATCATATGCAATGTCTCAGATGTAGGACAGACCTTTCCATGTTGGAAGTAGAGAAAAGAGTTTCATGAATCCAAGAGCCAGTGAGATTCGGGAAAAAATAATATCAAATGAAGTCAGAGAACACAGAAGCAAATTATGGAGAGTTTCTAGGCCACGATAAAATGTGTGGATTTTTATTCTAGAAACAATGAGAAAACATGGATGCGTTCTCTAAATTTAAATTTGCGTTTTAAATGATCCTTCTGGCTGTTCCATGAACGGAAAAGAACAGAAGAGAAGCAGAGAGGCCTGACAGTGCGCCAGGGCAACAGGCCACATGGGAGGCAGTGGCGAACCTCCTGTGGTGGCTGAAATGGAAAACAGAGAAGTAAATGCACTTGAGATATTTTTCTGAGTCACGGTGAACAGGAGCTTGTAACAAATTGAGTGTAAGAAGTGAGGGAAATGATAGTCAAGGTAATGTCCAAGGTTGAACCAGGACAACTGAGTGTAATGAAGTGCGTAAGCAGGAAAGATTAGAGAAGCCCAGAAGCTCATGTATGTTGTTGGGAACATACACATAAGTTAGATATTGTACTATATACAACACATGGATGAGATATACTACAGTTGAAACATTAACCATGAAAATATTAATCACAGTAACCCTTACATAACACATGTTATGTCAGACACTCTTCTCTACCCTTCACAAACCTTGGTTGGTTGAATCTACAGAAGAACCCTGTGTGTGAGACATGTCCAGTCTTCTCTTTACAAAGAAGAAACCAGAATAAAGAGAGTTCAAGTAGCTGAGCTTATGCTAAGCAGCAAGTCTCATAGAAGTGGGTATAGGAATAAGGCAGTTATATGTAATTCAGAGTATAGTGCTTGGCTGAGGATGTCAATTTGTAAGGCATCAGAGTTCAGAGGGTCAGGAAATTTTATGACTGCATAGAAGGAAAATATAAGCAGAGGGGGAAGCCTTTAAGAGTTGGCAATTTGATTAATTAAATGATGTAAAGAAATATGGAAACAAATGAATAGGTCATATTTCTATGGTAAATTTATGTTTTGCACTATTGGAACAATTAGAAAATACATGGAATTTTCTGATTTTTCAGGGCTTTGAACACAAAGTTAAGTAACTTTGTTTCCTCTAAGTGTTCTGGGATATTTGAAAGTCTCTGTGAAAAAAATGAAACAAAGCCTGCATATGTAGTGCTTAGAGATGGCATACCAGGCCAGATGTTCATACAGGTAGAATAGTTAAGAGTGGGTAGCAAATAGAAGTTTTAAAATCATTTAAAAGGCAAGCACAATACCAAATTTCCTCCCAGGGACAAGGAATGAAAGAACAGAGTAAACAATACATGGTGTTAGCAAGTGGGTATCACGAGGGGCCAATAAATTCATTTTAGCAGAACGGCCCAATTTCCCTGGGGTTCTGTCTCACAACATGATGTTCCTTCTTCATGCCTCCAATGCATCTCTTCTCTTTCATTTTCCTTGACGACAGATGATTTAAGGGCTGGTGGGATTTTGTCAAAGGAAACATTCTCAGGGTTTCAGGTTCTCAACAAATGGAGCTTGGATGAGTAATTTCAATCTGGTATAGATATGATATAGTGTGTATAAATCTTTGCACACAGAGTTGAAGATCTAAAATATGCACATCTAAAATCCTCACATACCTAAAATCAATTTTTCATTCCTAAATATGGGGTGGGGCAAACGTAGGTTTACAGTTGTTAGTACACAAAACACAGAGTATATTCTTGTAGTATTATTTATTAATCATTGTATTATTTTCCATACGAACAACTGTGAACCTACATTTACTCCACTCTGTACTTGTTGCTAGCTCCTTTTTTTCTGAATCATCTTTATATCAAGTTTCACTGAAACATGTAGAAAGATAACTAATATTTATGATTGCCTTCTATATTTTAGGCTCTGTATTAGGCATCCTGCTCCACAACTACACTAAATGATAATTAGATTGTCTATTATCAAATACAATTGATTTATCTACTTATATGAATTTCTCATTAGACAAAAAGCATACACAAAAGTAAAATATTTAAGAACATGGGCCCCACAGCCACAATTTTCTGGGTTTAAGTTCTAGCTTCCATCTAATTTATAAGTATATAAACTATACAAATTTATAGGAGAAGTTACTTAACAATCTTGGCTTACTTTCCTTATTAAAAAACACAAATATTAATAGAGATCATAATGAGGATTAAGAGCTAATAGTTGTAAGCTGATGAGTATAGCATCTATCACATTACATCAATAAATGCTATTATTGTGTCTCCATATATAGTTGGAGATCAATAAATATTTGAAGTTGATATTGTTGGATAGTGGTATTTTCTAATGTGGGTTGCTTAATAGAGTGACTTTAAAGGCTATTTGATTCAAGGAGATTGAGAGATGCTGAGTGTAGCAGGGTTGAGTGATGATCTGGCTCAGACTGAAGGTGAGAGATAAAATTCAGAGGGAGACAAGAAGCTGGTTTCCAAATGATGTGTACAATGATCATATTAAATCTGTGGCATTAATGAGTCATAAAGGGTACTTTGAAATCAGGAGTTCTGGCCAAAGGGTCCATGCCCATACTGTGACTTGATGTGTTTATAACCAGAAATTCACTTTTTAATCTCAAAATGGTTCCAAAATCATTTGCACACTTGGGAGGAAATGGGTCAATTACTTCTATCAAATGCTTATGGGGGGTCCATAAGTCAACAGCTGGAGATTGTGAGACACAGAGAAGACCTATTTTCTTTATAAGAGAGCATAAGGAAGATTTGTAATAGGAGTAAAGACAAGCTAGAGAATGGCGACATCACCTCAGAGACTAAAAGGTGAGAAATAACAAGCAGGCTTCAGAGAAGAAGTGTTGTCAGGGGAGAGTTGGTTCCAGGAACAGAAGAAGGTAAAGGAACATTGTGTGAGAAGCTTTCTGATATGAAACAGGCATTTATAATGAAGTTGAGATTAGAACCAGCATGGAAGTAAGAGTCAAGGGAAATTTCAGAAAACAGGAAGCATGGGTTCTTGTAAACAAAACTGCATATCATATGTAACTGTATGTGTGTAAGTGTATGGTGGGGAATAGCAGGATCAGGGGCTTCAAACTGGGTGGTGGATGAAGATGCCCATGATGAGAATGGAAGTGCATTAGTTGTTCTTTAGATTTCCTGACAACTGAACTGAGATTCTACATGCTTTTGAAAGCAATACGGTGGCTTCCCAAACCACTACAGAAATAAGATGATGTGATGAAAAAAAATTGATTGCACATAATGATAAAGTGATGGTTCAAAGTCCCTGGCATTAAAAGGGATGTGCAAGATGAATGCGAGCAGTAAATGGTTATAAAGCAGAGTTCAAAGGATTAGTTAAAGTAACCTTTCCACAAGGCTCAGAGTGTTATTTAAGAGTGTGGACTTTGAAGTCAGACTGTCTGGGTCCAAACTTGATTTCATCACCTTGTAAATATGTGATCTTAGGTAATTTAACCTTATGATATGTCTATTTCTGCACCTATAAAATGAACACAATAACAATACTAACAAAATAATTCATTTTAGTTTTATAAAGTATTTAAAACAATTCTTGGCATATAGTAACTGCAACAGAGGTGTCTTAAAATACACACAAATATGCTAATATTGTACATATAACAACTGATTTTGGGCAAATTATTTAAGCCCTTTAAGCTCTCATATCATGTAGAAAAATATGTAAAAAAATATGCCTCACAAATTGAGAGGATAAAATGAAAATTAAGTGAGATAAACCAAGGGAAGCACAAAATAGTATGTCCTGCACAGAGCGGTAAACAATATTTTCACTATTTGTTATTATCACTATTATAACTACTCCATAAAACCACACATTATTTTGAATTTAAGGTTTTTAGACTTCATAAAAAGCACAAGCTATCTGGAAGAAAACACTAAACTTAAAAGCAACTATTAATTTTTAATTTACAGTATTTATATTTTAATAAAATGAACTTCTACCTCAATTGGTATTTTCTAATAATCCATTGTCATTTATTAACATCATAACTAAAAGAAACACAGATAAACATATATTAAACATAAAATAAACAATAATAAATATACTATTATTAGCAGAAAGCAAAGCTCTAAGAGAAAGAAATTCTATTCTAATAGACACTAGGAATCTTAACTATGTAGACATTAGAAAGCTATTCAGGTGTGCAGATAGAAATGACAGAACCCAATGAAAATAAATAAACTATGCATTTTGTACATAATACATGCAAGCAAAAAGCAGAAGAAAACCACTATGTACTTGCCTCCTAACCACATGGCATGCCTTGCTCTTAACCACCATAACTGTCTTCATTTTCCAGCAGCTGATACCCTATAGGATCTACACTGTGCCTTGGTTACTCCCCAAAACTTGCTACCTATCAAAATTCTTAAAACATAGTAGGAATTTAATAAATGTTTGCCAAATGCTAGGGTTTATAAATGAACAGAAATCTAAAAGTTACAGACTGTGTGTTCCATAAGAAATGCCCAATGTAGGGGAAGATTATACATTTTTATAATCACTTCACATGTTGGGTGCAGACTCATCTGTAACATTTTAAAAGTTATAATTCTAGCCCTGGAAGGGTAATTCAATGGGTTGGAGCATCATGCCACACGCCAACAGGCTGTGGGTTCAATTCCTGGTCAGGGCACATATCTAAGGTGTGCTTTCAATCCCTGGTAGGAGCAAGTAGGGAAGGCAACCAGTAGATGTTTCTCTCTAACATTGATGTTTCTCTCTCTGTCTCTCTATTCCTATCTCTCTAAAATCAACAAACATATCCTCAGATAACGATTTTAAAATATTACAATTCTAAGACATTATGAAAACAACACCGTGTGGTTGTCTGAAATTTCATGTCTCTTCAAAAATGATGGAGAGCTGATCACAATTCTAACATTCTTTTTCATTTTCTATTAGAAGATATTGGGGATCTCTTTTCCATCTATGAGACTAAATTCTCTAAACTCTTCTTTTTATTTACCCCAAAGACAAATTTCACTTCTCCAGCATGCCTTGGTGCATTTTTGGTTGACGACACTGTAGTCTTCATTTCTACATCTATAAAATGAATATAATCACCATTCTAACAAGTTCCCTTGTTCTCTAACAATGGTCTGTGTACTTCCTCTAATATCTTGTATTTGTTAGCATTGATCAATACTCCTCCCACTTATTTTTTCCTATTTATAATATCAATGTTTGTCTCTGAAGGTCTTTACACACTTTCAAATTTTGAATCCTGCAAAAGTACTTATAGTTTCCCCTAGTCTGCTTTTAGCTCATTTCCTTCATTTTAAAATAGGTTGTTAAAATTCAAGATGTCTTGTAACAACTCCTCCTGCAATTAAGAGACAGACGGGTGTCTGGACGTTTTAGTAGAGGAAAAAATAATTCAAGAAACAGCTGCAGTTCAGAAAAGAGCAATTCTGCTCTGTCCGTGGTGCTGAATGTGATTTTTATGGGTATGGCAAAGCATTAATTGCTTGTCCAAGAATTCAAACAGAATTTGATTTCTACAAACCACACAAACCAGTCTGGAATGTATAATAAAAAACTAAATGTATATGAAGATTAAAAGTAGATTCTATGTCATTTTATAGCATTAAGATGTATGCGACAGTTTTAGCATTTTTTCCCACCATAATGGAACATGTTTTATTTAGGTAATGCAAACAGTTGTAAACTTGATTTCCATCATTTGGGTTAAATGTTTCTTTATGAGTAGTAAATGTTCAAACTATCCTTCACTACTTAAGATCTAAAGTTAGTTCCTGAGCTTGTAAGATTTCCTGGTCAAATAAAGTATTAATTCAAAGACATTTTTTTTATGGCAAAGGCATTTTTTGAGAACCTAATATGTCTAATATTCCATGTATTTTAGAGAACACATATTTAAGTTACAATAAATGTCAATATTAATTTTTAAAAAATCTTGTACTTTTGTAGAGAAGCCATATGACTATAAGATCCTTAACTCAATATACAACTATTTAGACATTGATAAATAAAGGGATATAGATTCTGATTGTGGAACTTCAGGCTCTGACTTGAGACACTGATGCAGAGTATGAAAGGGCCTACTTTAAAACTTAAGCTAGTGCTTTGCCCAATGCTAGATGATCCTACCAGTATCTAAGGACAGGAGAAAAGCAGAGTGGAGAGAAAGATTTAATCCAACTGAATGCATAGAATTTGTCTGCAGAAAGGCAGATATGGCATGTGGATGCCCCAGTGAGATCAAATGGCTTAAGGAATGTTTGATGACTGTTGCTGCATTACCCATGGGGTCTTTCACTTTGAATTATTCCACAATGAAATACTCATCTTCTGGCTGCAGAGAGAAAAACAGAGGGAAAAGGAACATCTTTGCCTTGTCTAAACTTTGTGCAGAGGCTGGTGCACATAGGTCAGGCTTGTCTCATCTCATTTATGTTAACAGGCCCTAAATCACTCTTTCAGTTCACTGCCTCCCACCACGGAGACCACAGCACTTTGCTCCTTCATGACACATAGTCACAGAAGGCTCCCATGATATGTCCCTATAGGTTCATTTGTTAGAGTTTAAATAAACTCTCCTTCCCCGAGTTATTCCAATAACCTTTATCTCCATCACACACACATTCCACCAAACTAACAAAACTCAAAGTAACTTTGTCAGTAACAGTCTTTAACGAAATCAGATTGTGCTAATTAACATCTACCACTGTTAGTATGTGGGGGTTGACCTTCATGAATGATATAATTAACATCTCTATGAAGGAGGTACTCTGAGTACATATTTTCTTTGGACTTAGTAGTCTGACTCTTTCCTTTATCTTCTGAGCTCATTTCCATCCAAATGATCCTCTGCTGTTATTGAGGATGAGCGCTCCCATCACAGAACCATGTATCAGTATTCCAAAGCACCTTTCTCACAAGCTGTGAGATTTGGGCAAATCTGGTAGAGTAGCTCCTAGTTGTAGTGTATCATCCATACTGTGCAGGAAATTTAGTAACCCTGGCCTCCAGAAACAAATTTGCTGTTAAATATTATGCATTTATATAGAAATGTGCACCAGGACATAGTTCCATACACATTTAGGGGAGTTTTACACCCTAAATAGAAAACCATTCATAACCCTTCCTTGCAGCAATTTATGCAAATTAACTACTCAAGTAACTTCTAGAACTATGGTTAAAACTCAATATCCTGCATTTAATTCTTAGGGTGTCTTGGTGGCAGTGGAGTTACACACAGTGGGAGTTGAGTTTAGAAAGAAAGTCAGCGGAAAGTACTGTGTACATATTTAGATAGATATGGTTATAACATTTTTAATTCATTAAGTGTGTGTAATAAAATCTGTTCTACCTAGATTCCAAGTTGTGCTCTTTGGTTTATGAATGTGAGGGAAACACCATGAAATTCAAAGAACTGTTATAAGCAAAACTAAGTTCATTGATTTGATAAATTGTTAAAGTATATGCTAAAAACATAACATTTTATCTTAAGAATCACCCTTGTTTGTTTGGTTTCTGTTTTGTTTTCTTTTGTTTCCTTCATGGTTTCAAATTTGAATCTCACAAATTGGCTACTAACTCTCCAAGCTGTTTCTTGAAGCCAGTTGCCACCAGAAGTCATTGGGCAGAAAGAACTACTTCATAATGGCTCTGAAAGGAGCTTATGCTACTGAGTTCTTAATAGACAGTTGTGCATCTCTAGGCATGATCGGCACAACTGGTGGCTGCATTCTGGAGGTCCCCTGAGGATTCGATAAATGGAATAAATGGGCAATGGAGAAGGAAGTGAATTGGAAAAGTGCCTGGCTGACTTCATAAATGCTAGAAGGGAAAGAGAGGGCAGGGTTTATCTCGCAAGAAGAAATCTGTTTTCTGTAGACCAGTGTACATGTATATGCAGGCATTTGTGCACACCTGTGCTTACACACATACCTACACCTTAATTTGTATTTTGCTTTAAATTTATCAAGATTTCTTGTGCTTTATTCTGACAGTAAGTTGACCCACCTGGACTTCAAGTGTAGTTAATGAAAACCCTGCCTTTTCCAGAGCATAATTTGTCTCTGTGTCTGTTGATGTAAGAAGCCATATCTCTGGGGTTTGACAGTCACAAAAGAGAGAGAAGACAGCCTAAGGGTCTCAAGCTGAAATTGCTTTTACTCAGAACTATTTATCAATGTGCTTACTCCACTTTCTCAGCGTTTTACTTCTGTGGTTTATTTTTGTAATGCAAATACCTTCAAGCTACCCCTGAGAAAACTGAATGTCTGAATTTGATACCTCCTCTGCTAAATTGGTGCCCTCTGTCCTTGAATTGCTCTATAAGTGGAATGACCAATATTTGTGGAA
>PVKM010024445.1:0-20509 GCA_004027735.1 Carollia perspicillata
GCTAGCTTTGAAGTAAAACGTACATAAGGCAGCTTCAGAGATAGAAGGAAGCTGTAACAGTAGCTTTTGCACATTCAAGAGCAAATCAAAATGCGTTCATACTTTTTTAGTCCTTGACTTCCCAACATTTTTGATGAATGTATATTCATCGTAGCAATCTCGCTGCATAAAGTTACGTAATTAGTTACACAATTTATAATTCCAGTCCAGTATCCCACCATGCCTATTTCCTCTGCGATCAGATATAGCCCACCAGAAAGAAATGGTAAGTTAAAGAATTCACACAAGTTTTTCTTCTGGTCTTGACAGCACATGCCATGGTTCCATCTCAATTTCCTGTTGTCAGCGAAGGAAGAACTCTGCCCTAAAATGTACCCTAAAAAAACAGTCAGGATACATAGGAACGTGTCAGAAAAGTCTGATCACTCCCTGGCCGAGGGCTTGTGGACTTTCACATGTGGTGGGATGGAATGAAATCCTCCTCCTTGACAACAAAGGAGACATGTGGCTGCCAGAGAGAAATGGGGTGTGTGAGCCGCCACCATCCCCCGTGGCTCCAGCTCAGGCATTTTCTGTAAACGCTGTGGGAGCCTTTCTAATGAAAACTAGGTCAGGAAGGGGCAAAAATGCTTTAATTTAATCAGGTTGGATTTATTATTTTGCAAGAAATGCCAAAGACATAAGAGGAATATTTATTCCTTCATAGACCAGACTGTGTGGTCTTCAGAAGAAAATTAATTCCCACTGCATGACGTCTTCAGCTTTAGGTAAATCGCGACCTGCTACATCACGAGTAGAGAGTTAACTGGGCTGAAGGCACTAACTGTGTTATCCACCTCAACTAAAGCCCACAGTTTCTTCTCTGCTTTCTGTGGAACAAATAACCAAAAATGAACATGATAATAAAAACATAATCCGATCATTCCATTTCTACCCAGTCAGTACTTAAGGAGACAGAGTTTACAGAACGCCAGAAGAAATTGGGGAGAGGATTGTGTTATCCTGTGAGGAAGGCATGCAAACTCTGAGGAGGGAGTGGGCGAGGTACAAAGATACCAGAAAAGAACACGCTGGAAGATAAGCCTGCTAGGAAATATCGATGGAGTCAGGGAACAAGGTGAGCTCTTGTTCTGCTGTTTGGACAAGGAAGTCAGTTGTCTAATTTCTGGTCCTGTACTGCTCTGGAATTCCCACACAAGGCCTTGTTAAAGCCCCCACCAGAGTTTGGTGTGACGTTAGTCTGGAGGGAAAACGGCCAGCACCCGAGAGGGGTGGGGTGGGGGTGGGGAGACAGTAGGTTGGGTGGCCCCCTCAGCCCTTATTCATCTGACGGGCACTGGTCTGCCCTTCACAGTTTCCACTCTGGGAGGATTTCCAACCTGCAGATTACTTCTCTGCGGTGATTATAAATTTAGTGCCCTGACATCTATGACCCAGAGCATGGTGAGATAGCCTCATAAGGGACAGGAAGGGAAGAGAGGCTGGGCTTAGAGAGGACGTAAAGTTATACCCAGAGACACATCTTAAGTCCCCTATGCCTGAGAAAGATGGTCCCAAAAGAATCATCTTTCATCAGTATTTCTGAACTCCTTTTCCCTAGGACCATAGCTACTTTCTTAGAAAAAAAAAATGATGTGACCTACTTGAAGGGTAATCAGGAAGCAAGAATTTTTCAAAGTCTTCTAGACCTTTTTAAAGCTAAAGAGGGGAGGCTTCCCTCTTTCACTGGTAGGCTTGAAAATGTATATCCCACTCCTTCATCTGAGCCGAGAGGCTCTGTGCCCTCCATTGCACCCCACCCATCCGTTCTAAGAAGCCAGAGAGTCAAGCCGCACCACCCGCCTTGAAAGCTCCCTTTCTGTCTTCTCATCCCTGGGGTTTCATGACTTTCTGGAGCCCCAGGTCGAGTGTCCAGCTTGCATCCCCTTAACAAGAACCAGGACCCAGCAGCTATCTGCAGGGCACCAGCATCTGCCAGAAGACACTTCTGTTATTACCCATTTAAGCATAACTCGTTATCCAATGATAGATGTATATTGATAGAAAACCACTATTATCCACTACTTATTAACATTATGAGAGCACAATATTAGAAGGAAAGTTTAAAAAAATAAAATATCCAAGGTACAGTTCATATGCTTAGCATATTAACATAAATTAATTTTAATTACCGTGGAACTTAAGCCAACCTTAGTTTCACCTTTTCTGCAGGACAAAGGCCTCAGTTCCATGCTCACTTCAGTGTGGGAGCGCTTTTGTGATCCCTGGAGTTTATTCTTGAAGCACTCTGCCGACCTCCCCAAACCTTGTCGCAAGCCACCTGGGGTGGTACGTCCCTTAATTTTTTATCAACGTGTGGCTAGACAGGTGCACTGTTACTTTGACATTTGATCATTTAAAAACATTTTCTGTTCCTCTTCTGCCCCTTTAACCTTCTCCAAACCAAAAACAGCAATGTATTCCCAACAGAGACACCTGGGTTCTTCCTCATCACTCCAGACTCCTGCTCTTCCCATTACACTACAAACACCTGAATCACTGAATCACCGGAATGCATTTCTTCATTTGTTCAAATGAATTCGGGGCTGATCACCAGTAGAAGAGCAATGAAATGCTTCATTGGGTAGGTAGAAGAGCAACCTACCCAATGCTTAATAGAAGTCATAAAAATGTATTAAGTACATGTTTCCTTTCACATCTTTACTCCATTTCATTAGTAAATTTCAAAATCCAAGTCTTCTGCATTAACCAGAAAAGATCTGGCTGCCCCCCATAACTGGTATAGCAGGGACACCTAACCCCAACGGCTGCTCTTCCTCATTTCTTCTAAATTACACTTACTTTGTCTCCCCTGTTTCTTACTCCATCATAGCTTACTATCCCATAATAAATCCTTAAGCTATATGTAATTCTAGTATTTTAGATGCACATACTTTAATAACATTTTCCCCTGATATCTGCAAATATTTGTATCTATATCAGCGTTTCATAGTTTGGATATTTATGAAGAACAAAGAAATACAAAATATTTCCCTCCGCATGAAGGTTAGCAGAGTAACACATGTAAAATGGCATTTAATTAATGGATTTCTGTCATAATAAGAATCAAGATCATCCATCTAGTTTTCTTTCCATTAGCCTATACTGCCCTATTTATAATCATTATGCGTTCCAGGAAAGGAACAATCTCTCCATTTCCATGACTGACTACTCAGGGATATTTGCTTGTCAATATAATAACTGTGAAGTAATGATAACATTCTCACAGTTAGATTTAATGCTATGTGGACATATATAGATCGGAGATATGGATCCTGTCAAAACCAATGAATTCACTCAAGAAACACTAGTAATACACTAGACCAGGAAACCGGGGGACAGTAGTCACAATGATACAGAACCGATAGACAGAAAGTGGGCAGATCCAGTCCACACTGGGCACAGTAAGGCAGTATGACTGCAAGACAGCCTCTTTGTTGGGTGTCCTTCAAATACAAATGCATGGGAGTCATAATAATGAGAGTGCATCAGAGTTGCAGTTCAAGTCTATGATCATTAACCTCAACATACCAGAAAAGGATTGATTACTTTAGAATCCTTCACCAGGTCATTACATGAAATTTTGCTTTGGGGGGCTGAAACCCCAGATCTTGCCCTGAAAATGCCCAGGAGGGATAGTCTCTTCCCTGATAGTCCTGCTTATTCTGGGGCTATTGAAGCTCGGTCAAAATTCTTGATTGGATGAGAAGTTTTACTGGAAAACAGACCATGTGTGATTACAAATGTAAAATGTTTACTACCATGTAAACTTCCCTCCCTACCACTGCCCCAGCCCAAGCTCCCCACATATAAAGGGTGAACTGACCATTCCTTGGGATCAGAACTAAGGAAAGAGCAGTGGAGCTGTTTGCATCTGCACCATAGAGACAGATAATATAAAACTCTAATTAACTAAAACTCAGCTGGATGATCCCTCACCTACCAACTTTTTTCCACTTCCTGACCTCACGGTCCACTTCAGAAATTACTTTAAGCACAGGAGTGGTGAGTACACGCAGAGACATTGTTTAGCTTTTTAAGCCAACACATCAGGGAGTACATTCTGGGATCTGTGCACCTTCAGCCTAATCTCATTCACATTTTCTATTCCTACACTGAACATTTATGTTCAGGTCAATGACACCAAAGTGTTCCCAGACATTCAATCTTCAAAAAAATATTCAGTGTTAGTCATGAAACTCTACTTTCAAATTTAAAACAGCTGTTTTTTAATCTCTTTGTAAGCAAAAATTTTAATAAACCAAGAGTTCATTCTTGCAGAATTTTTATTGATCACTACATTACTTTATAAATATTTGGAAATTATGCAAACTTTGGCATAATCCATGTGTTTTTTGCCTTCATTTGAATAATCAAAAATTGTTTGCATCTAAAAATGAACTTGAGCCCCAGCTGGTGTGACTCAGTGGACCAAGTGCTGGCCTGCAAACCAAAGGGTCTCAGGTTCCATTCCCAGTCAGGGTACATACCTGGGTTGCGGGCAAGGTCCCCAGCAGGGGGCGTGTGAGAGGCAACCACACATTGATGTTTCCCTCTCTCTCTCCCTCCTTTCCCTTCTCTCTAAAATTAAATAATATTTAAAAAATAAAATGAACTTGTATGATTTTAAACAAATAGTTAATACATGAGTGGGTTCTGTTTTCAGGAATTTTGTGCTCAAGTCCCAGAGAGAAAAAAACTCTCAAAAGGTGTTCTTCAATAATGAGCTCCAAATCCAGTATTACCGTATTTCTTTTCAGGATCTACTTTTTTTAAATGACTGTCCCACTCAGCCCATCCTTGAAGAATCTCCATAAATGCTTAAATTATATTGTTCAGTCCAAGTTTCATCAGCATACTAAATATCGGCCTTGAATGAAAAGCAGTGTGAGAATTGATTGAGATTTTAAATGATAAAACAATATGAAATGAAAAGCTATGGCTATCAAAACAGCTACCACTCAGTAATCCTAGCTGTTGTGTGTTTAGTATGTGCCACTTCTGTGCTCTCTAATATGTATTATCAACCAACGAGCCTCATTTCATAAACCACATACAATCATCAGACATGTCCATGTATAAGCACAGCTTGGGTATACCATCAGGGGAAAGCAGAATATATCGAAACCCTCAATTAACTAAACTTTTGCTGCACTCTACTTTTATGAGAGAAGCCATTCACAGGAAAACTCAAGGAGTGAACACTTTAAAATCCATTAAATCCTAGGGTTTCATGCACATTAAGGCCAAACACCTACTCAGTGGCTCTTGATCATTTTTCAGTAATAGAAAGTTTTTTTCCCAAAATAAAACGAGAAGAAAGGAACTATTACAGTAAAGGGGAGGCATGTGGAGCATGTGGAGGTGGGGGGAGGGAAAGAATTCATTTCAGAGATTTCTCCACTTCTATGCTATGAACCAGCCAGATAAAGCTAGAATATGTTGTGGTATCAAGAAATCCCAAAATCTCGGTGGCTTAAAATAGCAAATTTTACATCTTACCTAGCTAGGCTACAGAGGCTCCATTTTGGAAGACGAGTAAAGTAGATACTCAAACATGACAATTAAAGGCTTCCATCCTGAAAGACACTCGTCACTTCTGTTTCTATTTTCTTGACCAAAGGAAGTACATGGTCATGTCAACTCTTAAGGTGGTAGAAAATACAGTCCTTCCAGGAGAATAAGATAGCAGTGGACAGGAATCACATCCGACCTATGCCAACTAACTCTGTCAAAACTACAGCACAGCTCAAAAACATTGTTCTCCATGTCTTCACTTAATGTTATTCGGAATCAGACATTGCAAGATCCAAATTGATGAAGAATAAAATTACTTTCTTCCATATACTAGATGCATTAGGGAAGTTAAGTGGGCTAATGTATTAGGAAAAGATTCTAACAACAGGAAGGATTTTCAGAATATCCCTTCAATGAGTTGAAAAATTGAATTAACCAGAACCCAATTTCCCAAATATATTATCTAATACACACTTACCTGTCTTACTTCTTAAATAAGCCTCAGTAATACTTAACATTAGACAACCTTCAAAAATTGCAAGAGAACTAATACTTCCTGCTTTCCTCTTTCCTACTCTGTCAACGTAGTTATATGACCAAAACCCAGAAACATATTGAAGAGCACCAGTGAAAACAACTTCAATGGCTACTATGTTACCTAATAGTTATTGTCACCCTTAGATGACTATTGATTTAATATTGTGTGTAAAATTGAGGTTATCAGCTTATAAAGCATGATTGGCCTTACCAACAATCATCTCTTTCCGAACATACAGTAGGCATAACATTAGAGGCCACAAGAATGATAAAAAGAACTCCCAAAACAGCGGTTTAAAACATGACAACTAACTGGAAAATACAGAAGAAAAACTATCTAGATAAACACCTCCATTCATGAGAGGTGAATAGTCTGCACTTAGCAATTCACCTTCTGTGTATTACAAGGACAACTTAACAATTAATATTGATAATGATGACCTTAAGCCATGAACAGAATATTAAAATGATAATAGTCATGGGTACATCATTAGCCTCATTAGTGTTTAGTTTTATTATCTAGAAATAAGGGAGTAGGGATACTGATCTCTGATCACATTGTGATTCTATGAGGCTATAAAAAATTAATCATTACTAACAAATATGAACTGAAAAACTAAAGAAAAAATGAATCTGAAATAGAGTAAGGAATTAAGCAGGGAGAAAAATCAGTGAAGCAGACTGCCAAATGTTTATGATTAAATAGGCTAAAAATACAGGGTATTAATCACAAGAATTTTGGTTGCAAATAAAAGAAACCCCGCACAACCAGCTAAAATAATAAAGAAATGTATTAGTTCTCATCCCTGGAAAGTTCAGGAATAATGTGGGCTTCAGGTTCAGTTTGAGTCAGTAGCACAAAAATGTCCACAAGGAAACCCAACCTCTGTCTCTAAGCTCTGCCTTCCATAAGTCCTCCCACATCCTAAAGCTACTGCCCTGATGGATGCAAGATGACTGCCCCCAAATCCCAGGGTTACATGTTGTTTTGTCCACATCCAACATGAAAGAAAGGGCATCTCTAGCTTAGCCTTCCAAAAACAAGTCCTGAGCGATTGGTCCAGGCTGGGTCTCACATTTGTTCTGCAACCAAACACTGAAGCTGGGTTGTAGAGAGTGTTGTTTGGCCTACATCAATGAGGACCCACTTCAGAAGCTCATGATGGAATGACCTTTCTACATATACATACAAGTCCACAAGAGGAAGGGTAGATACCCAAATAAGAAGAAGAAAAGGATGGTTTACAGAAAATAAGCAAATGTTCACTATACATTGAAGAAAGCAAGATAGAAACAGGGCAATTTAACAAGTTATTTTAATTGGGAAAATATTTAGATAGTTAAATTTAGCAAAACACTGTGCCAGTCACTAACAAAGTGATACAGAAGTAAGTAATATGCAGCTCCTGCCTTCTAAGTATCTAACAATCTAATGGAGAAGAGCAGATGTGTAAATACTTAATATAAAGCAGATGAAATAAAGTAGTGTGCTTGCAGAAATACAAGATAAGGGGTAAGAAAACACCTTTAAAAGACCAAAGTTTCCAAAAGAGCAAAGTCTAACAAAGCACATCCCAGAGTACTCAGAGCATCAGTCAGACAATAATGTACACTTCCTAGAACCAAAAGAAATTTCCAAAATATAAAAAGAGGCACAGATCACGTTCAGCTACTAAAATTCAACAGCACTACTACAGAGGGTAGAAACTCGTCAGTTCATTTTGATCCTTAGAAAGACACTAAAACAAGTATCCCAACAATTTCTAAAATCCTAAGCAAAGAACTCAAGGGTCAGGACTCTTCCCCATAAGCGCCATGCTCTTGATGAGCGTCCGCCATTGGAGTCCTGGAGACTGAAGGTTAGGACCCGTGGGGGACTTCAGTGCAAATCCAGCGAACATTTCTGAGCATCTGCTATGCTGCAGGCGGGAAAGAATAGTCCAGTGGCAGGGAGATACACAGGAAGAGATCATTTCTGTGGAATTTTTTGAAGCCCATTTTGAAGTAGCTGGACCGTGGTTAACAAAATCTTGGCTCCCGCCACCCCCATTTCAACCCTCAGCAAACATCCAACTGCATTTGTCTTCTTAACTAGGAAAATATTTCATTAATTCCCCACCTGCCCAAAATTTCATCAAAATGACCAACAGAATACCAAACAAGGGGGACACCACATAATTGTTAGAAACTAGACAACAGCAATATCTGCATGGCAGAAACATTAAGAAACTTCTGCTAGATGTTGTGCAGACAAGGCCAGACTAGAGTAAGGGCCAACCTGACCCACAACTCCTTATGTGAGAAGGAATTGTTGGCCAGGGATGTTAAGCACATGGTTGTCCATGAGAACTAAATCTGACAAGCTGGGACTACCTTCCACAAGAACACACAGGAAAAAAATACAGAATGCGTGTAACAGCACAACAGTTCGGCAGAAGGGCTCATGCGAAGAAATCAAAGCAGTGTCCTCCAACGAACTAGGAAAACTAAAAGAAAACTTGACAAATCTATAATTTGTATTCTTAACGATAATCAAAGAGACATTTTGCATTTAAGAAACTAGGACTAGCAGCCATTAGAAAAGGCGTTCTGAAATAGTAATAGACCTCATGAAGTGAATGCCATAAAACCCAAATTAAATATTACAGTGGAAGCATGTAGACAATAGATCCACTATTTCAAATAAGTAAAAGTGGAAAAGAGAGAGATTTACTAGTCAAAAAGATAAGAGGCAAATAAGGCAGATCCTAGAGATCCAATTCATTATAGTAAAGACTCCAGAAGGACAGAACACTACAGAAACAAAAATCAGAAACTTTCCCAAGCTGAAGAAAAGACCACGTATTCACACATAAGCATTTACCCAGTAGCAGAAATAATTTTGTTAAAAGATTCTGTATTATTTTACTAGAGCTGTCAAGAAAAAATACCACAGACTAGATGGCTTTAAGAACGAAGATTTATTTCTCATAGTTCTGGAGGCTAGAAGTCCAAGATCAAGGTGTCAGCAGATTTGGTTTCTTCTGAGACCTGTCTCCTTAGCTTGCAGGTGGCTGCCTTCTTGCTGTGTCCTCATACGGCCTTTCTTCTCTGTCTGCACACACCTGGTATCTCCTTGCGTGTCCAAACTCCCTCTTTTTATAAGGACACCAGTCAAATTGGAGTAAGGCCCACTCTAACAGCCTCATTTTAACTTAATACCATCTTGAAAGACCCTATCTCGAAATATAGTTACATTCTCTGGCACTAGGGATTATGGTTTTAACACATGAATTTGGGGAGAGGGGAACACAATTTAGGTCATAACAGGGAACATAACCAAACTGGTCATGGTCATTTATTTTCATTTTAGGATATTTTTTCTTTTTTATCCTCACCAGAGAACATGTTTTTCATTGCTTTTTGTAGAGAGAGAGAGAAACATTGATGCAAGAGAGAAGCATCGATTGGTTGCTTCCTATATATGCCCAGACTGGGAATCTAACCCACAACCTAGGCACGTGCTTTGCCTGACTGGGAATCCAACCTACAACCTTTTGGTTATGGGACAACACTCCAGCCAACTGATCCACACTGATCAGGCCATTGAAAGATTTTTTTTAAGTATATGATCAAACCAGAAAAAAACAAAGTAATAGCAACAGTAAAATCAAGCTAATTTAGGTTTTTCACCTACATTGTTAAGCATCAGAAGTTTTCACTGGAAAAATATTTGCAAAGCTTTGTAGGGAAAAAGACCAGATCCAAAGAACCTGTGTGTAACCAGGACAACAGAAAGACATTCTCAGACACAAAAAGTACAGAGTGTATAACACCCATGTAATCCTTCCAAAAATAATTACTTCAAAAATAGAAATAAATAAAAATAAAATTGGTGACTTCTGCTGGTATTAAAAAAATTATAACCAGTAATGAATCCATTTAAATATAGAATTACATCTATATAATTGTAGATAGCAATGTCATAAATGAAATGTATTTTTTTAGTAAGTCTTTAAATAGTCTTGATATAAAAATAAAAATCTGGATCTAACATATAGATCATATCAAGGACACCTACAAGAGGGGAGAGAAGAAGGAAATAAAAGAATACTAAATGAGAGAAAAACTGATTTAGATATATTGTCATTAATGACATGTGCATTAATTATAATGAATACAAATAAGATCGAAGCTTTTTAAACTATTGAGAGTAGCAAAGAAAAATATTCCCATGGGGAAAAAATTTCTTAAAAGAACCACAAAACCCCAAAAATTACAAAATAAAATTACAGTGAATCAAACCTATCACTTATGGTAATAAATATGAATAGATTAAACATTTTTACTAAAACCCAGTAAGAAGCCCAAGAAGGGTCTCTTCTATCTACATTTCCAAATTGACTTCAATAGAGATGTTTTAATTTTATAATTATAAAAATGATAAATATTGTTATAAAGTACAGAAAAAAACTAACTAGACAGTGAAATCTGTTTTGACATGCACAAAGATTGTAAATCTGCCCATTGTTGCCATGTCAACTAGAAGCTGCTGGGGATCACACTGCACAAAGCTCAGACTGCCCAGTCCAGGGCAGGCTGCCCTGTCCACAGTCCCTCCGAAGGATCAGCCCTCTGCCCTGACACTTCCTGCCCCCCTGTCTCCCCAGAACCCCAGACAGAGTGGATTAGACAGGCTACCCAAGGTCAACCAGTCCATGAGCTTGCTTATGGCCTGATGGGAAGGGATGAGCTAACGTAATTAGATTTCCTCTCTGGTATTGTTGGAGCTGGAAATATGGGAAGAAGGAGTCAGTCAGCAGTGAAAGCCAGAGTTACAGTGCTCCTGAGAGCTCCCTGTGTATCTCTGTGACAAATTCTCCCTTTTCCAGGGCAACCTGAGCAGCTCTCTGTTCCAGCAGCCAAAGGAACTGAATCTAAATGTGATGGGAAAGTGGGAGGTTCCATTAATTAAGTAATCCGTTCCAAATCAATTTTAAAAATTAACTACGTTGACTGAGTTGATTCAGTTTTAGCACATTGTGAGGATGTGATTTTTACTCCAAACTGAACAGCTACTTATTACAGTTCTGCCTAGTAAGACATGCCAAGGAACTCGGTGTTAAAATTGTTTCGATAGAGTGACTAAAACAATTAACAAGTTGTCTAGTGTTTTCACATCTATCTGAGTGAACACGCACATTTCTTTCTCCACACATAAAATCTACACTGTTAATTTTATTCTGGCAAACACTTTTCAGGCCTATGCCTATGGCAAATCTTCTCATCTTTTTTGGGTTGAAGGAATGATAATACCTGGAATTTAATTCCTTGCAATAAAAACTGTGCTTTATATATCATGGTGGCTGATAGTTATAAAATGATAGTGTCTAGTCACTGTTTTTCAGAATCAGCCATCATTATGTTTCTTATTGGCCATAAGTGTGATCATTAAAAATGAATAAACAAAAACACTTAAGTCTACGTCTGCTTGATGCCTCGCCAGTGTATCTTGTAGGACCCATTTGTTACACCAGAATTCTGTATGCAGGGCTGCCCTCCTGGTTTGCTAACTTTTGAGTAGCAAAGTCTTCACTAGAAAATTCAGCTGAGGTCAGTCACGCACAGATCTACAAAGAAAAAATATTTTAAAAAACAAAGCAAGAAAAACTTTGTTTTCCTATGAAAACAGTGTTATGATAGCTAGAGAATGACGGGCCTCGCTGTGCATTTTATTTATTCAATGAATATGTGAACAAGTGAATAAGTGACAAAATTAATTTAAAAAGTGGATAAAGGAATAACATTAAACAAAATGAGACCTTTACCTTTCAGTTAAACAGTTAAATGTAGAAACAGTGGATGATTTACTGTAGTATTAATGAAATGAATTGCTAACTCAAATTCCAAATAGTGATACAAGAAGCTAAAAGAGAGTCTTCCTTTAGTTCCATATCGTCTCTTCTCAGTTTCTGCTGACCATTTTCTACATGTTGCACGTTGTCCTAGTCAGGAATACTTGTTTCTTAGTATTGGAGAGCCTATGTTACTAATATCAAAAATAGTTGTTCTCCTTATGCGCTTGCTCAGTGGGCACTATATATGCAGTCTTTAGCAATGGCACTTGTACGGAGGAGTTCTTTTATTAAGAAATTTCCAAAATGCCAACTCTGTCTTTATTTCCCTAGGAATGATTTTTCTTTCTGTTTGTCTGTTGTCATAGTACTGTGTTCACTTGCTCTTTCTGTCTCTCTGTCTTTCTCTTTCTCTTGCTCTTTCTCTCTCAATGGTACGTATTCTCATGCCCTAGCAAAAGTTTATTTTATATTCAGGTGCTTTTGGTGGAAAATAATTTTCTGAGCCAAAAACACACTCTCCTCCTGAATGAAAGTAGAACCAGGCCATCCCTGTCTCTGCCATACCATTAAACAGTCCCTCCGCCTGCCGTGTGACTATGTAACTCGCTCAGTGTGGATATCTGAGTGCTCTCCTCCTACCATTCTGCCTCCGGGTAAAAATTTATCCTCTAGCCTTTTGTGCCTTTTTGTACTCTATTAAACTGACCCAGAATATTCCATCATCAGTTCTTTGAAAGTAGGCACTCCATAGTCCCTAATAGTATCTTTTATATAAGTGAATTAAATTAACATTGAAATGACTTGATATTGTCTGGGGTTTTAAACACATGGGAAAGAGAATAGGGTGTAAAAGAACATAATTGAAATATCCGGTATGTGGGAAATGTTAGTCACATAATAAAGTAAAAATCTTAATAATAAATACAGGCAGAAATATAATTTACCCTCTTATGAAGGGGCTCAGAGACATTAAGTGTTAAATCACGTTTCTTGAAATGTAACTTCACAGAGTAAAATCCTAATGTACACACAGCTACCCTTTGGGTCTTGTTTTTTCTCCTCTGCTGTGCGGTGGGGTCTGGCCTCATGGATTGGCCTGGCTAGCCAAGGAAAAATGAGATGGAAACTGATGCGGGGACATATCTTGACAATGAGGTCTGCCGTGTTAGGGAAAACATTCTGAAATGGAATTGTGACAACTATCAGCTCCCGGGGACATAGAAAATTAGTTTGCTCAGAATTCCAAAAGGCATGCTCAAGTAAGGCAGTTTCAATCAATGCAAAGGAAGGGAGATGGGCTCGCTAACCTGCCAGGTCTATTCCTTTCTTTACGCCTCCAAACGTGCCCGAAGCGCATTAAGAAAACATTTACGTGCTGCTCACCTTGAATGCAAAGGCACTCACGGCGTCTGCCACACAGCCTACGCAGGACCTTTCGTTTTCAAGTTTACAAAAAATAAAATAAAATTAGAGCTTGCCACCTTTAGAGAAAAAGAAAACAGACTCAAATCAGGCAGCAACCAGAGTTGCTCAGTTCTCACTGGAGAGTAACCAGGCACCGGTGCCCCGCCGCCTGCTCTTAGGCACAGCCAAGTGATAAGGTTTTTCTCACACAACGTGAGTGCTTTCTCATTGCTCTTGAAAACTGAAGCTCTATGGCCCGATGCTGTAGACAGACTCTGTCCACAGCATCACAGGTGGTTATGCTGCAGTGAACTACGTTTCTGGCTTTCTGCTACCCCTCCATTGTGGTGAGAACTAAGAATTTTGGACACTTCAGAAAGCAATTTGGGCAGAAGCATACCTTACCTATGAAGAAAGGATTTCTAAGATATTAGTGTTGTAAACAAAATTGCAGCAGAATGAATGGATATGGCATAAACAAGACCAAGATGGCCTTACAATCCCCTTCGGCTTGACTAAATTTTAGACAGATTTCTGATTATAGGCCCCTTACCACCTCCTTTTCCTGGAGCATTAATTTTTTTAAAAACCTGTCATTGTAAATTATTTCTCTGCCTCCTTAAGATATAAATCTTCTACAAGCCAGGAGTGTCTTTCTCAAGGACCTAGAAGTCATCCTTTGAAAGTAATTATCAAGAGAGGTAGCACCCCTGTCGCCCAGTTTCTGTGGGAGGGTAGGAACCTAACTTCCGTAACTGACAATTACCTAACGCAGATGTCCTAACCGCATTGACCAGTCACTCCCCTAACATCCTCCAGTACTTTTTATTAGCTCACCCCAGTGTTTAAAAATACATCCACCTTTTGTATCAGCAGTTGAGCTCAATCTCCTTTGCCTGCTTTAATAGTCTCTTTCTCTCTCCTATTGCAATAGTTTTGAATACAATCCTCCTTTCCTGTTAACTGGGCCAGGGCATTTTTTCTTTTACAAACAACAGTTGTATATCCATCATACGCTGTCCCTTCCTCCTATATTGTATCCACGGCAGCAACATCCCCAGCTAAAACAGTGCATGCTCCAGCCCATCCTGCAGCTGGGCGTGGCCACCCCTGCTTCAGAAGTCCTCTGGACCAGAAGTTTTGTGCTCAGGGCAGCTGAGGGAGAGAGATGACTGAGCCTGAGAGGCTGATGACCGTGCATTACCATCATTAAAGCCTCAAGAGCTTCTTCCCCACTTCCTGTGCTTGAGAGAGAAATACACTTCTCTGCTTAAGACACTATGATTTGGGGAAAGAGAGGAGGGGTTCCAGCTATTTGATAAGATAAACTTTCAAGTTTCCTCCAAACCCTCAAAAAACATCTGTTTTACGTATATCTTAGGCCTTAAAGGGACATTAAAGAAGATCTAATCCTCACTATCTACTTTACAGATGACAAAACTGAGAAGACCTAAAGAGTGCCATCAGCTTGACCAAAACCCTTTACATAGGACAATAAATGAAATGCAAACCATTACTTTTTCCCATGCCCAGCCTGGTGCCTGACATCTGGCAGACACTCTATATGAGTTTCGTGAGTAAAAGAGCATGTAAACAAATCATTACAATCCAGTGTGATAAATGTTCTCTTGGACAAAGAAATAAACAGAAACAGAAGTGCAGAGGCACACGCCACTGATTACTCCACTTGCTCATCACGTATGTACCACATTTAAACTCCAAAACTCCTGTTTGGAGACATACTTATTCATTAATTTCTTAAGTCAAACTTTTCATTAGCAACTGACCTTCCTGTTAGTGATTTTTGCATCATTCCCAGCAGGCACCTTGTTCAACACACAGAGTCTGGCTAAAATATCCAGTGGGCCCAATTCTCTCGACGACAGCAGTGCTATCTGAGTACCAGACACCTTTCCTCCCGGGGCTCTGTTGCTCAAGGTCTGTGTCAATTTATGGCAGTGAAATGAACATATTAAATCTCTCGCCCTGCCTGTTGTAGCTGAGTGGATCGAGTGCTGGCCCGCAAACGGAAATGTCACTACTTTGATTCCCATGCGCATGCCTGGGTTGCGGGCCAGGTCCCCAGTTGAGGGTGTGCGAGAGGCAACTGATCGCTGTTTCTCTTGCACATGCATGTTTCTCTTCCTCTCTCTCTCCTTCCCTTCCCATCTCTTTAAAAATAAATAAATACAATCTTTTTTTAAAGAAAGAAAATATTAAATATCTCAACTCGGTTAGTTCTGCTGTTGCATGTAAATCCAAATGTGCCAAACCAAATTGCAAATTTTTTCATATGCCAGATTTTCAATCTTATCGTTAAGTGTATTTTAAAATTTGAAAATACTTAAAGTCAAAAACACAAATACAAACTTTTTACTAAGGTAAAAATCTTATCAAGCTAGAGGCCTGCTTTTTTCCATTTATTTTCAGAGGCATAAACATGCAGTACACACGAAGGGGAGCTTCCCCCTCTCTGTTACTCCACTTTTATGGAACTGTTTCCTCAATAGTATCTGACCAGACTTTCAGCTTCTGTCAGCTCTGAGAGTCTATGATATTTAACTTCTACATTGTGTAATGTGGGACTTGCTTACCTCTCCTCCCTCACGTGTCATAGAGAAAAGAAACTTCTTTCTACTTCCAAGGAAGGACAACATAGGAACAAACAGTTGGGTGCCTTCTCTCCATCCACTCACTCACTCACTCACTGACTCCTCCCAACAGGAGGAGGAGTGGTTTACCTAATGGGTAAGGGGAGGAGCATCTGAAATCCACAGGACCTTGTTTAAGAAGGGTAAGGTTACAGCATGAAAAATTGCACTAACCAAGGCTCTTGTTATCTTGCTCTTTTGGCTCTTACGCCCTCCTACTGGGTGTTCTCTGCCCTTTTGGCTCCTGACCCAAGCAGTATCTTTCCTCCTCCACGAGATCCAATAATCTCTAGCTTCTCTGCTCAGGACTGACAGGCAAGTTTTAACTGGGGTATGAGATAAGAGGCCTGGCCACCATCTTCCAATTCAGCTTTCCTTTTATAAAGCTGATACTATACTTTAATCCATATTTGACAACTGGTATCCATTGTCATTACTGAGAACACCACATGAAAAAGGACCCTGTCTGGACACTCCAGAAAGTCAGGACATGACCTTGTCTTAGAGAGACAAATATGATTAAACCCTGGAGAACTATGGGTGGGCCTCAAAATATGGACAACATGTGAAATGGGGAAGAAACTCACACTTGGCGAGTCAGGGGAAAGCAAAGAAGAACCAATCTGAATGCAGTCCATTGTGTGATGATGTCAGCGTCGTTCTCCAACTTAGCCCCAAGGGCATTTACACCAGTATTCACCAAAATAATAAATTCCAAGAGTAACCGTAATGACTAACTTCCACCATCAGGGAATCTGTAAGAAATGGCCAAAATTCCTGATTCCTTATGGCAATAAACAGACAAAGATGTTTGCAATAGTCGGAAAGGAAGCTCTCCTCTCCCCTGAAGCAGTAATGGGGGGGGGCGGGGGTCAGCAGTCTGAAAGCAAGGACAGAAGCAGAAGTTGTAGCTAGGAGGGGCAGACCGAATCTGGAGTGAGGAAGGCAGGAGAACGGATACTGCCAGTCGTCACAGCTCAGAAGGGATTGCAAACTACTGAGGAGCCCCAGCGGGGACACCAGGGATAGGATCCCTGAATGTCAGGACCTGGTGACTGGAGTTCCAGTAACTTTTCACAGCTCACAAAGGAATGGCAGGGGATCATTTGTCATATTTGTTAAAGATTTTATTTATGTATTTTTAGAGACAGGAGAAGGGAGAGAAAAAGAGGAGAGAAACACCAATCCGTTGTCTCTTGGTTGCCTCTCACACGTCCCGATCCGGGCACCTGGCCTGCAACTCAGCCATGTGCCCTGACCAGAAATCAAACTAGCAACCCTTGGGTTTGCAGGACGACGCTCTAGTCACTGAGCCACACCAGCCAGGACACGTTGTATGTTCTTAAACCAGTATTGCTCAATAGTAGTGAACTGCAAGCCACGTAGGTAGCAGCCACATGAAAAAAGTAGAATAAACAAGTAAAATTAATTTTAATAATATATTTAACTCGAATATTAAAAATATTAATACATCAACATTTAATCAATATAGAAATTTATTAAGTTATTTTTCTTTTTTCTTTTAATATTGTCTTTGAAACTCAATATGTATTCTGTATGTAATACTAACAACACAGATCAATTTTGACTAGCCACATTTCATGTGCTCAGTAGCCACCTGTGGCTAGTAGTCATGACATTAGATACTACTGTCTTAAATTATAGCCAATAATAGTCTGGGTCCTGTGGGAGACGTGTAGTATGTGTGTGTGTATAAATCATCTCCCAAAAGCAGCAGAAGATGTGAAGTTTAACCTCTAAAGACATTACTAGCGAACCAAAAATGTGGATGATGTTTTCTTCAAAGTAGAGGATGTTCTAAATCTAGAGCTACTATTTACCCTAATATTGAAATTTTCATCCTAGGGTCCTAGAAAAAAAATATTTTGTTTCAGAATATCACAAATCTGGCCACACAGAGCTGCATTTTTAAAATCTCCAGCTTCTGTGCATCCAAGACTATCCTCTCCTGAGCAGATCTACCCCTCGGAGAGTGCAATTCTCAGGTCCTGTGAATGGGCTGGCCACGAAGTTGCCTCGGCTCCAGAAAGCAAATCTTTGCAACTGAATTACCATCTCTCGTCTCAGTGGGCATCCAGCTAAGGCTGATCCTGTAAATGGCCAAGGAAGATTCCTCTTCCCTACCCATGAAATCATTTTTATATTTACACTAGTAAAAGATTAGTCAGCAATGAAAAGATTCTGTCATCAAAATCTGCACCAACGGCCCTGGCTGGTGTAGCTCAGTGGATTGGGCCTGCGAACCAAAGGATCGCAGTTCGATTCCCAGTCAGGGCACATGCCTAGGTTGTGGGCCAGTTCCCAGCGGAACACACAGGAGGCAACCATATATTGATATTTCTCTCCCTCTCTCCTTCCCTTCCCCTCTAAAGATAAATAAATAAAATCTAAAAAAAAAATTGCATCAACAAATCTGTTTCCCATCCTTCCTTTTGCAGCCTTCTTTTGCATTTGTAAAACCTGAGACAACATTGATGAACTTTAAAATATATATATCCTTTTATTCCTATAAAACTGTGCTCTGGAGAGAATAAGATGAGTTCCCTACTATGAAAAAAGATAACCTCATTTAAAAATTAGGCCTTCTGCCTTGCACAGAGACAGCAGATAAATTAAAACAAAACAGAGGAATTAAGTAAAAGAAGAGACACAAGTTCATGCAGCCTGAAGGCAACCTTAGCTTTAATGCCAACAAATCATAACATTTTTATGAGTTTTCCCCTTCTTATTTTACATTTAAAAAATGAATAGCTAACGGAGCAAAAGCAAGCATCTTCTTGCAAAAACACCCATATAGTGAGGATAAAACAAGTAGACCTCTTTTTTTGTTTTCACTAATGAATCAAATTCTAAGCTACAGCAATTAGCAGTCACTGAATGATCAATACTCAAGATTGATTGGCTTGGGCACTGTGACACCAGAATTTGACAGCAGGAGTTAGTGCAGTGTGCTAGTGAGAAATAACAAAGAAAGAGAATTTTGGGTAAATAGTGAATTGATGATTTCATCATATGTCAGCTGGCCTCACCTTGCAATTTAGTCTTAGAAGTTCAAGATTATTCAGCATGACTCAACAAAAGTGACCTGACTTTTTGAAGTCCTCCCACAAACACCTTTTAACTCACAAAATCTTAACCATAACCTCATGATCTCATGGCCATAATCATTTGGACACATCCAATGTCAAAAGATAGACTCTATTTATATGCCTCTTCGTCATTAGCCCACTTTACCTTTAAGACCTGAGGCTAATGTCTCCCAGTGATGGATGTCAGTAAATGGTGGTTCATCTCTCTTGAATTAACACTGGCATCTTTTGAAATGGGTCTTACCAATTAATTTTTAAGCCTGTGACCCCACAGTTACAGAACCTCTCTTAACCAAGACTCCTCAGTAGCAACTCTGCAGCTCCTTTTTGGAAATGGAGTTATAATGGATAAAACTCTATTATTTTATTTTGTAGATAAAAAGTGGGGGTGAAATATTTGAGGATTGAGCTTTATTAAGTGAACGTAAAGAGCAGTGTAAGGTTCTGGAGAGAAGTAAAGTACAGTTTTAAATACTGTTTCACATGTCAACAAACATTGAAAGCTAAATTTTTAGTGGCACCTTTTCTTCAGGAAATCTATAATAGGTGACTATTTGGTTACGCAGTTGGTTTTCCATTGTGAAGCACTTTTTAAAGGATATCTCTTATATCAATCACCGAAAAGGAGTAGCTAACATTTGCGTGCCCACAGTCTTCCCGGTGCTTCCTCTCTGGCCAGTCCCTTCAGTGCCGCCGTGGCCTCTGGTGCCACCATCACTCTTCCACACTTCACACCGAGAGAAGAGGAGGAGACGAAAACACCTCAGAGCCAACCACAATCCACGACCTCTCCAGGCCAACTGGGAAAATCCACTCAGAGCACAACCCCCCGGGGCACTTGACACTTGAACTCAGCGAGTGGCATGATGCTGGATAGTGCCCTGCAACCTGAAAAATGTTGTGGGTGACAACAGTCTGTCCATCCCTCCCATACTTTAACTGTGGCTAGAGACCCCAGACGTCCATCTAAACAGAGCTTGTAAAAGTCAGCTGGACAACATTCTCTGTGTCAGGTATATACCAGGACCACCCTCCTATCTGGACTCATGACTCTTTTTTTTTTCATATTTATAGTTCTGTGATCTCCTGGCTTCATGTCCAAGTTCTTAACATCAGCATCAAAAGCTTCTCCTTGTGATCAATTTGAACTCTCTTATGTGACTTGGTATCCTCCTAACGTGACACCGCACCCTATTCTACTCAATCTCACCTCTAGCCATGCAGACTAGCCTCATCTCTCCACTACCCTTCCAGAAGAGTGTGATTGCACATTTCCTGCCTGTACTTGTAAATATCGTATCTGTGTGGATTCTCCATCATTGTGCTCCATCTGCCTGTTTACAGAGTACTCATCAGTTACTTCAGCTTGAGAGGGGCATCCTAGCTAAGACCTTATGACTGGATGGGGAAAGTT
>PVKM010024446.1:0-20511 GCA_004027735.1 Carollia perspicillata
CCCCCCTGTTTCTCTGGGTCCATAGTTTTATCTGTGACAGGTCTATATCCAGAGCCCATGGCCTAGATTTACACTGACCTGTCAATTGGAAATGCTGCACTTCTATTTCATTGGCCATCATCTTTTAAAACTCTATGAGTTCCCATTTTATTAGCCTCATTTTTTCTCGGGTCACATGAATCCATTGACCTCTAGACAATTGGTAAATATATATGAAGATAGTACTGCAATTTTTAGTTTATAAGAAATTTGGGGTTATAAATTCTGGATTATTGTATGGGAGAAACAATTTTCACTTAATAAGATATATGAGAGATTGTGGTTTGTTATATATCCACATATCTTTCATTTATTATGCACATGTGTGCACATTTTTATATGTACATATTTTTTTGTCTTCCATTACAGAATTTTTCGATGTATCTGTGTGTTCCATGGCCTTTTATTTTCTGAAAATAATGCAAAACAATGTTCTCTCTATATATAGCCTCCAATAATATTCTGTGGTTATATGTAGATGAATTTCTCAACAATTTTCTAGATGAATTTCTATTAATAATTATTTATCTCTAAGAGAATATGGACCATTTTGAAAGCTAACTAATCAATGAATATGATTTTAAAACATTGCATGGTTGTATATCAATATTTCCTTTGGTTCAGTTGGTCAATTCCTATCAGAGGCACAGATAGAAATATTATTTTTTTCTGAGGCACAGATAGAAATATTATAGAAAAGTCTTGAGGCACAAGCTGAAATATTAGTCTTCTCTTAAGCCCAACTTCTAAGACAAAGATTAGAGTCATTCTGGCTTTGAAAGATGTAGGTGTTTGGGCGTCACACTCTAATTTGACGTTAAATAAGATGTATGCAGAATCACCTAATACAAGAAAAATTTATATTGCAGCCCTGCTTGATTGCAAACACATTGCATCAGGAAGACAAAAATATATGCGTGCATGTGTGTGTGTAAAATGGAATAACAGAATTAAACTAAGTATAAATGTGGCCACTACTTGATGGACTAACTACTAGCTGTTGATAACACTAAATGAATAGCTGCTGATATTAAATAATAACCATTGATAAATCAATTTTTTTCTGTGTTGAATACTATCAAGAATAAAGACCTTACAGTCAGACCACCTAGTTCAAATCTTGTATTATTTATTAGCTGTATGAGTTTGGATACACAGTTTACCCTTGAATGTGGGGTGGGGGAGCATTACAGATGTTAGTCCTTGTGTAGTAGAAAATCTAAGTATAAATTTTGCTACCCTCAAACTTAGTTGTCCCTAAAAATCTGCAGGGGATTTGTTCCAGGATCCCAGGTGAATTGAATAAACCAAATTCACTGGTGCTCAACTAGCTTATGTAATTCGATGCAGATCAACTCATAAGGTCCACCAGCAACATCCATAGACTCTCGTCCACAGATGGAGAACAGTGCAGGTAGTTACCAAAGAAAAACCCACAAATAAATGGACCTGTGCAATTCAAATCCATGTTGTTTAAGGGTCACCTTTACTACTTAATTTCTTTGAATCTCAGTTTCTATAGCAATAAAATGGACATAATAATAGAACTTAACTCTTAAGTTTGTTGTAAAAATTAATTATATATAATGCACATATAACAATGCACATAGAACAAAATTAATTATTATATATAATGCACATAGAACATAGTAATTAGTAAGGAAGAAACTATATCAGTGTTTGCTATTATTCTGAAAGGCAGGCATCAGCAAAGCTTGAAAGACCTTATTTGTTTGCATGTATTAGTGGAATATGCAGTCTGAATACTAAATGTTTAATTCACTATATAATTTAGATAGGTGTAAAAAGTTAAAAAAAATCACTTGCTTATATAACATCTTAATGCTCCTCTAAAGCAACTATTTACTTACTTATTTTAAAATCAATTCCATAGGATTTTTTTTAATTCCTGAGAAGAAATCAGGAGGAAACATCTAGTAACAAGATCTGAAAATTTAAAGATATTTCAACATGAATTATATTTGAGGGATCTTAAATGTTTAAAGTATGTCATCAATATATAACAATATATTGGAATACTGTTTTAAATATATCCCCATATTATATAGTGTTAAGCTTCTGAAATTATCTGGAAAACTCAAAAGAACATCTATCAGTGGTCAAATCCAACAAACTCCCTTTACAGGTTGTGTATATAAAGATGATAACTTATTCATTGTCTATAGGATTGACACATGACCCTTTTCAGCTGTATTAAGATATAGTTGACATAAAAGATTGTATTAGTTCAAGTTGTATGACATAAGGATTTAATGTGTGTATACATTACAAAATAATTACTGTGATAAATTCAGTAATATCTCATACCTCACATAGTTAGCAAATGTTTTTTTCTTGTGATGAGAAATTTTAAGATCTACTCTCTTAGCAGCTTTCAAATATACAATACAGTATTGCTAACTACAGTCATTATGCTATACATTTTACTTGAAGAACTTACGTATCTTATAACTGTAATTTTGTACCTTAACCCATTTTTCCCATACCTCCAACTCCTGCCTCTGGCAACCACCAGTCTGTTCTCTGTACCTGTGAATATGAGAGGTTTTTTGTTTTGTTTTCTTGTTTGCTTTTTTAGAAGAATTTATATCTAAGTGAAATTATACTTTGACTTTATCTTATATTATTTAGCATAATGCCATCAAAGTCTATTCATATTGTCACAATTGGTAGGATCTCCTTCCTTTTTATGGATCACTAATATTCCACTGTAAATATATACATCATATTTATTTATTCATTCATCTGTCCATGGACACAGGTTGTTTCCATGTCTCACTGTGATCAATGCTGCAATAAATGCATGAGCATAGATATCTTATCCAGATAGGGAATTTTTAATTCAGATGAATCATATGAGAGTTCTATTTTCAATATTTTGAGAAACTTCCATACTCTTTTCTTGTTGGCTGCACCATATTCCCATCAACAGCACATGAGGGCTTTCTTTTCCTCAAATCCATACCAACACATATCCCCCTTATGTTTTGAGGACAGCCGTTGTGGCAGGGGTGAGGCAATGTCTCGCAATTTTGATTTGCATTCCCCTGATAATTAGTGTTATTGAACAACTTTTCAAATACCTGTTGGCCATTTATATATCTTTCTTAGAAATCAGCTTCTTTTATTCTTAAATTTTATATATTTTATTGAATTTTTACTGTGATTCAGTGAATGAGAATTTTCCATTGGTTTGTATACAATGCACCCAAATTTCTTCATAAGAGGATAATAAATAATATTAGACTTATCAAACCCATTTAATAGGTTGAGAAGCTCATATTTTGGTACTTTAGAGTTGAATGTCACACAACAGCATGAGTGAAAGCGGAATGCAAATCTTTAATAAAATCAACTAAATTAATATACTATCGTGGAGTTCAAAGGAAAATCACAAACTTAATGTGTAAAAATATCTGCTCACCAGTTTATCTACTATTAGTCACTTATAAATCAATCAGTCCTGAACATACTGTGTGTCAAACATATTCTGACTCACAGTATTGTATCTTCTGCCCTTGAGTAAAGGTAGAGCCTGGACTTTCTTTTCACCAATAGGATATGACGAATATGATGAGCTGTCACTCCCTTGATTACCTTTCATCATATTAGACTTCACCTTAGTATATTGGAATGACAGACTCTCCTATCTTTGAAAATACCCAACCATGTAGTGAACTGCCTTTGGCGGGGACTACATGACAGGGGCCACATGACACGAAGGCAGTCTTCAGCCTACTGTCAGTAGGAATATAGGGCCCTTGGACTTACAGCCACAAGGAACTGGATTCTCCAAAACACTCTAAACAAGCTTGGCAGTGGATTCTCCAGTTAACCTTCCTGGTGAGGTCATAGCCTAGTCTCCACCTTGCCTGCAGCTTTGTGAGATCCTGAGCGAAGAACTCAGAGCATGCCTGGACTCTTGACCTATGGTAAATCAGTTAATGAATGTGAGATTTTTTAAGTCATTAAATTTGTAGTAATGTGTTATGCAACAACAAAACTCGAGTACACTTGATCACTCATAACCTAGATATTTTCTTCACAGAAATCACTTTGTAGTCAGAATTTTAATCATTTCACCATGATGCATACCTTTCATATTCTCAGATAATTTTTCTGCTGTGCCATAACCTGAAATTCTTTAATGCTGTCAGAAATGATAAGCCATTGTTCCTGTTCTTTGTTCACTATTCCTAAGTACCTACAGACTCTCACTTCCCCCTTTGTTCATTATGGTTCCTTGGTTAATTGTGACGATCACATATTTTCCTCAGTTTTCTTGAGCCATTCTTAGTTCATCGCCCAGGTCTATTAAAATCCCATCCTGTATCAACTTCCTGCCAATTAAGTCTTCTCACAATATTTCCCAGTTTTTATAAATAAATTCTATTCATACAGTAGAACAGACAAAAAACAGCTGCGAATCATGTTCTTCTTTACCCTTGTTCTTAATATTTCACGTCTTGCCTATCAACAAAACCTGTGGATTCTGAAATACACTCAGAGGCAACTGCTCTAGATAGCTGCAACTTTACGTCCCACGTCTGAGTAAGTGTCTGCTACAACATGGCTTTCTTCATGAAGTTTATCTGGAGAGTGGACACCAAACCCAGTCCTTTCTCATCCCACAGGACTTAACTGAAGGAAGGCCTCCTCCCCACACTGTCTTAACAGTGAATTAAGGTTTAGAGTGGGAGCAATAAGAGTCAGGATTAAAACAAGCCAGCAAACTGGTGCTTTGAATTTTGCTCACGTCCCTTTGGAGGGGAAGGAAAATGAAGGTAAGTTGTCATGACAATGGGACAGCAGTTCTTACTCCCCAGCTGACAGGGAGTATGTATCTGTGACTAATGAGGAGCTATGTATAGAAGTGGTTGAAAGCAAGGAGCAGGAGCGATGGAGCAAATGAACCCTAGATTCTGCATGATGGCAGAAACCTCCTGGTACATATCAGAGGAGACAGTGATATTTTGGAAGTAAGAACCTAAAGATAAAAACCTCCCTGATTATTTCTCACTGGCTAGACTCTCCTGCTGTCCTGGTTGTTCTGTACTCCTCTTAAGAGAGAGGATAGACTTCTTTGAAGCACTTCAAAAGAATACATGCATATGCATAAACATGCATGCATGTACATACACACACACAGGACATACAGAAATTCAACTCATACACTTACAAATCAACAGTGACTCTGTTAGTGCCAAACTGATGTACAGTTGATATAAAAAGGTATCACTGATACTTGGGGTATTTTCCTACATATTTGTGCTTTAAGTGCCCCTATAGTGTCAAAGGAGATCCTCGCATATAGAGAATTGCTGCAGGTCTTCACTGCACCCCAGGGAGAGGGGATTTCTGTCCCTTCTGTGTGCTCCAACAGAAACCACATAGAATTCCAGGGGGTAGAGGAAAAATCACAGTCCCGAGTAAGGAAGTGAAAGCAACCGAAATAATGAGAGATGCACTATCACAATACAACTGCTTCGTGTGGCCAGTGGAAAGACTAACTAGAGAGCTGGAGACAGAGTGGAATATCACCAACCGAATTCAATGTCGGCTCATGGTGCCCTGCTGTTCTAGACAATGTGATAACAATCACACCCATTTCTGCAATCGATGACACATGATATACGGTCGTAAACATTAACACATTTTCTAGTTCATTTATACTTAAGGACTTAGACTAATTCACATTCATTTGAAAATGCCCCGGATATACATCTGCAGGGCCCCCACAGGGGTATTTGATCTTTCCTGCATTTGCCACTACTGGGGTTTGTGACATGGTACAACAGCCTGTACCTCTGAGCACACAATGCAGTATGCAGATGATGTGTTGCCTGGTTGAAACCTGCACGGTTGTATTAACCAGTGCCACCTTAAGAAATTCAATTAAAAAACCCATAGATCAAGTCCATTTGGTTGCCAAGTCTGAAGCCCCAGTCTCAGTTCCAAATGTAGTGTTAGCACATCTCCAACCAAAAGGGTGTCGGAGAATCCCCAACAAAAGTCTGGATCCTGATCACCAAGTACAGTTTTGGAGGTATATGTTGTAATTCTTTTGTTATACCCTTGGCCATCCACTACCAAAAAAATGAACATCATATAAAATTCTATGAGTATTGAAGGTAGTGTGGGTCTCACTAGGTGTTTCACTTGGCCCTTTACATTGACCACATGGAAATCAGCATTTTTTGGTTTAGGACCTGAATCAACAGGCTGTGTGGGAACCTTACCTTCAAAGTGTGACTCTTTTAACCTTTGAGTCCCAACAGTCTTGGTGCTTTCTTTGATGTACAGTGCTGATGGGAACCTTCGGCAAAAGTGGGCCGCCTCCTCCCAGAAGCACGCCTTGGGGTTTATACCCAGGGCTTCCCTCACACAGCTACCAGACAATTGCCTTTTGTAGATCGGCAGTCGGCCTGCCATGGATCTCACTGAAACTGAACACCTGACCCACAAAGACCTTGTGACTCTCTTGTCTGATGTCACATTTTTTGAGATGAACTAATGCTGACTAAAGACAAGATTTGAAAGATCCAAGAAACTTCTCTTGTCAAATGAAAATTCAAGAGTACGTATGACCTGGTCGTAGTAACATCTTAACTTTGTAGAATGGAGTGACAGCTATTCCTTTGAAGGAAACATTATGTAGCCTGAAGCAAAGGCATTGGCTCTATGTGGGACTTGACTACTAGGCTTCTCCCAAATGTCTGGCCCTGACTCACTGTCTGTTTGGCTAAGTTAAAATTAGGGGTGGCTATAGTGATCCTATTCTTGTTCAACCTCAGTGTCAACTATGTAAAACTAAAAACAGATATGATTGCTCTTGTCACTAGTCAGAAGTAAAGGGCATTTTTCATAGCTTTTGCCAATACTACCATTCATAAATGGTGTTATATTTTAACTGATTCTTGGTTTATTGACAATGACCTAGCTGACTCATTTGGCAGATTAAAGACTGATATATGAAAGACACCATATTTGAGGACACGAGCTTTAAAAAGAAACATTGACTCTACTGGTTGAACTGTCTGATTCATTTATATAAAGGCCCATCCTCTGGAATCAAGCTGCTTATCAAATGGTTAATGAATCCATTGATGATTGGATTCATTATTTCAGTGAACATGGCAATGCATGGCACCCAGTAAAGGACAATATGTTCTGATTCAGAAGCTGCCATTGAATTCTATAATTTTTACTGCTGCCAAAAATCAGTCCCTTTGCCTCACTGTGAAGGAAGCCATATCACATGGGGTGTGGCCCTGTCCTTCTTTGGGTCAATTAACTACATCAGAATTTCGACCTCCTGCTGCGACTCTTAATGGTGGCTCACCCCTTTTAACACTGTTTCAAACTATGTTATCTTGTTTTTTATTGCTCTGTAATAACTTCCAAAAAAGGAAAAACTGTACCCACTTACTAGTTCAATATAGGTCATCCATCTGACTTTATATGGCTGTGTTTTCTACCCAGGTTATTCCAAATCCAAAATTAAGGTGTTAGACAAGCTGATATTTTATTTACTTAATTAATCTTGGGAAAAATTCACTGACAATCATAGTTTTCTTTATATAATCGTCCCTTGCAGTGGGAAGACAGAGCTTCTCTGTTTCCTTATTGTCACAGGGAGCAACTCCCAGCTCCTAGATCCCATGCGTGTTTCTTGACCCATGGCGTAACTTCAAGCCAACAATGGCATGTGGAATCCTTCTTATACTTTGAATCTCCAGCTTCTTCTTTTGTCATTGTCAGAAAAAATTCTACTTTTGAAAGGATCATGTGATTAGGTTGGGCCCACCTGGATAAAATTTATATTTCAAGCAAATTTTGCTATACAACATAGCATAACCTTGGTAGTAAAACCCATTCTATTTACATTACTGAGAATTAGGCGGAGGGGGTATAGTGTGTGAAATTCCCTACTAGAATTCTGCCCAGCACAGTTGTTACTAATCCAGTTCAGTTAGTTTATTCTTAAAACATCGTTACGGCCTCTATAACTGATTTGTGTTATATATTCATCTTTGTAGACCAGTAAGCATCTGACGATAAGGTTATTTTGTTGCAAACACTCACTAAAAAACATGTGACTTGTAATGAAGATACTTAATGGATATTTTATGATTCCTATCAACCTCAGGTATCTGTTATTTTTTCACTTGATATGAGCTTTTCAAAATTAACTTGAATCCACAGTGAAATACTGGTCGCCAGGGACTGAGTGGAAGAGGTAATAGGACATTATTGTTTAATGGAGAGAGTTTTAGCCTTGGATGATGAAGTTCTGGTCATGGGTGTTGGTGATAATTTCATAAAATGTGAATGCACTTAATTCCAGTAAATAGAATTGTGTGCTTAAAAATTAATAAAATGATATATTCTGTGGTATGTATATTTTTCACAGTAAGATAATCAACTCAAAACAATTTCTGATGCAACTTCTCCCACTTCTTCCCAGATGTTAACGCTGGAAGGCAGGTCAGTTAATATTTGTGGCCATCCCACAAAGAGATCGTCTCCTCTTGGCCACTCACTGCCTAATGAGTAGTAGGGAAAGGATGACAGGTTGTATGGAATAAAATAAAGCATGATCACTTGTTTGAGTACAAAAAGTGGAATTAATATATTTTGAATTTTATAATTAAATATAAGAAAGTATGCATATGCTTAAATGGATATACCATTCAACAACTTAAAGTTAATTGTGTTTCCTGTGATCTTCAAAATAAAGATAAAAATTTATAAGCCTGGAATATCATCGATTAGAAAATATTTGAAGAAATTGCTTCTTGAATCATTCTACCACACAATTACAAGCAAACCATAAGTCTTATTTGCAAATATGAATGTACTAGGGCAAGTATTAATCACAAGGAAATTTATATTTTTCTCTTTAAATACACACTTAGAATAAATGTAATGTATTTGAAGTAACTCATGTAAAAAGTCTAATAACTGAGGTTCTCCATAGTTTAGTTTTTATTTTCAGCGTGGCATTTGGATAGGTGACTTTATGCATCCTTAAGATTAGTTTTATGTACACCTTATACATATATATTTAAGATTGTTTTCTTAAAAATATATTTTGGGGTGATTTATTTATTAAATTCATACTTAAATAAAATACTCTGTAAAGTTATTTCATTGCTACAAAAGAGGCATTTCATTATGCTAGCCTCAATATTTATAAACCTAAAGCTATGAAATGAACTTATTTTTATAATTAAATACTTAACCAAAATCTTTACATGAGTTGCATTTAAATTGATTATATCACATACACTATATAAAATAACACATCTAACACAATTGACTTTAAATTTTTACTTTAGCTTTTAGACAAACACTCGGAGATAATGTTAAGAAATTTTTTCAAAGACAATAATTTTATCTTTTCAAATAATTGAAAGCTTGTGGACACTAACTAAAATTTAATTTATAAAAATGATTTGCTTATAATCTCATTCAGTATCTAGTAAAATAATATCACCCATTACATTTGGTAATAAAATAACTAGTCTTTGAGATTAGTATAATAATATTCATAGAGAAAGCAGGAAAAGAAGCTTTATGATTAATGAAAATCTCTTTAGTAGTTAAAAAGTGATAAAAAAACATTTTCACATAAATGATGTCATTGGTTATGCAAACAACCCTGAAAGGTCAGAGTGAAGCTATTGTCATTATCACAAATGGGGAAATAGACACGTAAAGAAACTGTGAGTGATGTACAGAAGGCTACAGAGCTCTACAATTTTGTATCTTCGAGTAAAACTCTTTCATATGACAGTGTTATTTCCAAAACACTCTGTAGATACATACAATACTATTTTTAGTGACTTTCAGGTCAGACAGAAAATGATTCATGGTTAGATGCATACTTGGGGAAAGAAGTTAAGAAACAGCCTAACTCCAGCTCAAGATAAATGGCCTTTGGCAAGTGATGATGCTTCCTCGCCATCACTGTTATGAATGTACATAAATGCCTGTGTCAATCCTGTCTCCCCAGCCCCCAGGGCAAATATATGTTTTTTCAGTCATTGTGAGAAAAAAATTATTTCAGTTATTTTTGTAAGAGAGATATTGGTTAGTCAAAAGAATTGGATGTTTCACCCTGACAGTGTGACTCAGTTGGTTGGGTGTTATTATGCAAAACGAAAGGCCACCAATTCAATTCCCTCGTCACAGCATGTGCCTGGGTTGTGGTGTTTGGTCCCCCATCAGGGTATTTACTGTGGCAACTGATCAATGTGATGTTTCTCTCTCACATTGATATTTCTCTCCCTCTCTTTCTCACTTCCTTCTCCTCTCTCTAAAAGTAAATAAAACCTTAAAAAATGGTTGTTTCAGTTTCCACAATGTTTGAAATTAGAGGAGAATTTTTACTTTAATTCTAAGTAGGTACAACAGGATATTTTCCTAAGTGATTCAGTTCATTAGTAGGTTACAGTTTTTCAGGAGATAAATGACTGGTATGACAAATTTTTTAATCTGTTTTTATTAAATTTATTGGGGCAACATTGGTTAATATTATTATATACATTTTAGATATATAATTCCATAATACATTATCAGTGTGTTGTGTTATGTGTTCACAACTAAAAATATTTTTTAAAATGTCATGCATGGATTAAGAATCCTGTCTTCCATTTCTAAAAAAAAATAATAATTTAATGTTATTTTTTTGCTTGAGCTTTAACAACCTTCCACCAAAAATGTGCTCAGCCCTAAACACAATCTCAATGATAACACTCTACACTCCTCTTCACCTTTCAACGAGTAACATGATCTTTCAGCCCAAATCATTACTTTTTACCTCCTTAAACCCTTTCTTTCTTATCTGAGTATGAGGCAGAAGCGTGTTCCTTCCCCAAAAAATGTCCCTGTCTTTATTTCTGGAATCTGTGAATAGTCGTTACAGGGCCAAAGGACTTCTGAGGACCTTGAGATGGAGAGATTATCCTGTATTGTCTATGTGTGTTCAATGAGATCCCAAAGTCTTCAAAAGACAAAATAAGGAGGCCAGAAAGCCAGAGTGTGAGTCAGAGAAGATGGAATAACTGAAGCGCAGGTAGGAATGTTGCAAGTGCTGGAATGCGGCCAGGAAGCAAAGAATATGCTCAGCTGCTAGAATCCAGAAAAGGCAGAGGATTGAACTCTCTCTCAGAGTCTTTAGAAGGAACACAAGCATGTGGACACCTTGATTTTAATCCATCAAAACTCATTTCAAACTTTCGACATCCAAAACTATAATACATTTATGTTGTTGGAAACCATTAAGTTTGTAGTAATTTGTTACAGCAACAATAGAAAACTAAGGCATATTGGATCCAAACATTTTAAAGTACAGGTTAATTAATTTAAAACAGAAAAACATATTCTATACTAGTATAAGGTTTTTTGAAAATTATTTATATTTGCATAAAATAGAGAGTGGCATTACTTACATTTTTGCAATTTTTCTAACATCTGGCTTAATAGAATACAACTGAATTTTCATATCTGCTTACGTCTTCTCTATTATGATATGTAATTTGGGTTGACATACATAAAGAAAAAAGTCATTTATATATACATATATGTGTATGTGTGTATATATGTACAAATAGAGAGTATACACACACACATATACACACACATATATAGTTGGAAATGGGGATATCTCACAGGTACTAGAGGCGATCATAGAAGTGCAAAATATTTATTGAAGGAGATGCTTTTAAAAAAGTAAAGAGGAAAGAAAACAAGATTATTGAAGGAAAATTTTCAGACTGTGATACTTGTCTGACACACAAGAAAGGAGAAAGGGAAGGAAGAGAGATCTGGGTGGAAGATCTCAGCTGTCAGTGTGGCTTTTAAAGAATTTCGACTTTTTTAGCCAAATCTTCTTATCCTATCTTAGCCTATCTTCTCATAGGGAAGCAACCCAAGTGCCCATCAATAGATGAGTGGGTAAAAAGGCGGTGGTATATATATCCAATCCATTATTACTTGACCATTCGTGAAAAAGAATGAAATCTTACCATTTGTGACAGTTTGGGTGGACCTAGAAGGTATTATGCTAAGTGAAGTAAGTCAGTCATAGAAAGATAAATACCATATGATCTCATTAATACATAAAGCCTAAAGATCAAAATCCAACAAAATTGAAACAGACTCAGACACAGAGATAGACTGATGATTGCCAGATTCGAGAGGGGTTGGGCGACTGCTGAAAAATGTGAAAAGAATTAAGCACAAATTGGTAGTTACAAAACATTCACAGGGATGTAATGTACAGCATAGGGGATATAGTCAATAATATTGTAAGAAGCGTGTGTGGTTCCAGGTGGGTACCAGAAATACTGGAGGAAACACTTCATACAGTATATGATTGTCTAACACTATTCTGTATACCTGAAGCTCATACAAAATAATATTGAATGTAAACTGTAGTTTAAAAAGTTTTGAAAAAGAAGAATTTTGGCCAAACCCATAAACAGCACTAGTGTAAAGATGAACAGTCAGTGGAATTCCACGCCGGACATAAATGGCCCGCTCCAGAACCCACGCTGATCAGTCACGGGCGGGGAGCAGCTGGCGGAGAGCAAGGCCGGCATCCGCCTGCCACAGTGGCTCTCACCATTATGGCAGCGGAAGTCTCCTCAAGGTCCTGCACGCTTCACCACAGGTGTGTATTTTCCTGAAGACACATATGAGTGGTGCACCTCTCTGACCTTCAAGCTATTCTCTTCAGATGACTGCAGACAAGGTTCTCTGATAATCTGCTAAAACGCCATAGGTAATCATTTCTTTTCCTTTTTTTTAACTTCATGTTTTATTGGACTTTTCCATACCCTTTAGCCCCTTTATACCTTCTCATTCATCCCCACAGCCACCACACTGTTGTCCATGTGGCAGTTTTGTGAAGTTCAGTTGTAATGTGGTGTCTGAAAGCCTATTACATTTTCTCTCGTACTCTGCTACATTAAAATCCACTGGCCTATCTTGCTCTCAGAACTTTTACCCAGGCATGGTTTTGTAACATCATGTCCCTGGCACACAGTCTTACTCACATTGTTTTTGCACCATGAATGAACATGTCAAAACAATAAAAATCAAATTATTTCTTAGTATTTTTCTTAAAATAAGCCTTGCAGACATCCTGAAAAACTCTCAAGGGCCTATAGGAGTCTGTGGAATCTGCTTGGAAAATCAATGACCTCAGACCCATACCTGTCAAATCCAAGCTTAGATTTCCTGGCTCCTAATACATAGCCCAGTGCTGGTTTACATCATGTATCCTACAAATTCCTCCCTCTCTCTGAATCAGAGAGAAACGGCTTTGACAATCTTCTTTCCTTTTTTTTCACTTTTGGAACCCCCATTATGACATAGTCTCCTTTTCTTCTAATCTATGAATTATATTAAAATTCTACAGTTCCTGAATTAGCCAATTTTCCATCCAGATGTCCAAAGTTAAAGTATTTGTGATTATAAATTCCCTTTTCTCTAGATACAGATGGACTCCCATGATCATTGTATTCAGTAGGCTTGGACATTTTATTTTTAATCTCTAAAGCTTAACATTCATCTTCTCTTTTCCTTTTAAATCCTTTCACAAGAATTTAAGCTTCCCTAAAGCAAATCACCAGCTCTCTCAGAGAGGGAAGAGATTACACAAATGGAAACCCAAACAGATAAGCACAATTATGTATTTGTAAATAACAGGACTCCTGGCCTATAACCTTTGGTCCACACAAGCAAATGCCCTGACAGAGCACAGTGGATGGCAAGCAACCCTTCCCTTCGATGGATTCTCATGCTAAATAAACAGAGGCCTCCACTCCTGCTTTCAAATATTACTTCCACGTTATCCCTTAACATATTTGGATCATCTTTGACTCAAAGGTTTTTTTTCAAAAGTGCCCAGCTTTGGATTTCTGTGATGTTATTATATGTCTTTCACCTCTATGTCTACTAGCCTTTCCCTCTTCAAGTTGCTGTAAAAGTTTCTCTCACCCAGAACAGCATTTTGAAGATGAGATAGGGGTATAGAGCATTTATTTCAGAATATTCTGAGAATCATTTTAAAAATATGAATTCCAACTTATCTCTTGCTACTCCTTTTGTTCTAAGGAAAAAACTCCAAGACTCCCAGATATAGATATCAAAATATGGTTAAATATATATATATATTTAATTTTGCAGCTACATTCCCAAACAGGTAAACTTAAAGTGTGGCACATACTCAGTTTTTGTTTCAGAAGATAATGTGTCAATTACTCAAATAGCATTTATATTAAAGCTGTCAGGAACATCCACTAAGTGGAGTGCCAAATTCTTTTGTAAAACTCAGATATTTTACACCATCATTTTTACAGTAAAATTTAGTGGACTACAGACACACAGCTTAACTGTTTTTCTATGCTGTACACTCAATTTCTGGATAATTTCATCAGGAATAATATAAAAGCAATTGAAACATTTATCGATTTTTCATTGGCTTTTGTCTCTGTGGGTAGAAACTAGTTACTGGCTAATCTATCCTAACTCGATATAAAATGCTGGGTGATGATGCATGCCTCAGCCCTGAAGTTTAATAATATCTTGAGATTCAAAGATGATAGAACAACCGATCCTGGTTGAGGGAAAGAGAGGTATGCCTGACTTATAGTATTCCAGAAGGAATTATATCACTGTGTCCTATAATAAAAACAGTTATCCTTAAAAATATACTTCAAAATGTGATTCTAATCTGATCACCCCTTAGTAAGATTTTTTTTACTTTTAGTTATTGTGACACTTATTTTCAATAAATACATGTTCAGATCAGTAGCATTGACTAGGAAGTCCTTTCTCAAAACTTTACTTTTAAATATTCCGTTATTAATAAATAGGAGAGCTAGTGACAACTGGAATGAAGAAAGACCAGACTAAAGTGATCTTGGCTCTAGGCAATTACATAATGTTGAAGAACTATATGATTGTTTTTATTTTTGTTAACCAGAATCATGACTTACTTGTTTTGAAGAAAAATGTTGCTTTATTCACATGTCTATCGCTGAGGAGTTATTTCTGGGGTGCTTGTTTGTTTGGAGATAAGGAAGTACAGAACCCAGGCACAATGTCTTGGTTAGTACCTCATAGTGAGGAACAAAACTCATGGGCGGTCATGGGCCTACAACTTCACATTCTGTTTTCTGAAGTCTTATTTTACTTAACCACAGACATCAAGGAATGAGGAGTCCCGGGATTTCTACCTCTTATCATAGAATTAGTCTTAAATTGACTGCTAACCAGTGGTCTAAAACATCCTGAGAAAAAAAATGATATGTAAGATAGCTTAGATAAGACATGCGAATCATTCAGAAACAAGGGAGATAGGAGCTATGCTGTCATGTATTCATTTAAATACTCTCAGAAATGATATCTATGGTGTTGCATTTAAACATGGTTCCTTCAGCCTTCATGAAAAGACACTTAGGAAATCTCCACATGAAACATTACAGCCATAAATTAACCGCACAAAAAACATAATAAATTTAAAAATATATAAAACAATATTTGGTAACCTCAAGTTCTTACTCTGTTTATTTATAATAATGTGAATTATATAATTAATACAATAGTAATAATGAATAGTTTATAAATACTAAATATACACCAGCCATAATTTATATTTTATAACTCTTATAATAATTGTTTGGGCTAGGAATTCTCACATGAGAAAACAGAATTTTAGATAAAGAAAGTTTTGAAAATTGAAATCCTTTCCACTTTTTATTACTAGAGAGAACTGTGCTATGTTTAAACTCAACTATGGCAGCCATTGATGCTTTCTTGACTATTTTACAACAATAAACATATTGCTTTTATTACATTATGGGTGCTGTTCTAAGTTCTCTGTATAGATGAAGTTAGTCCTCACTACAAGCTATGACTAACAAAGAGCTGCCAGAGTTGCCGAGCACATAAATACCCAGTTGTAGGATAAGGGTTCAGTCTCAAGCTATCAGTCCTCAGTCTTTGCTCGTAATCATTAGCGAGGTTATTTGTTATTTGTAGTATTCTATATTTTTTCTTCATGTGATATTTTTATTCGTCTTTTCCTAGGTCAAATTCCTAATTTGCTTACGATTTAGATTTTTGCTATACATTTTGACCTTGGAGTCCATTTGATATCTGCATTGGATTACAAATACCATATTAAATCTAGATTGATGATCGATAGATGAATGGATAAACAGATGGACAAAGTTAAATCTGTACATTTTATAATACAACATAATATTTTTAAATCCACATGAAACTCCAAATATTTCTAGTATATATATTTTACATGTCCTCTTAGAATATAAACTTGGCAGAGTTACAGGGGAAATCATTTTTTTGTTTTGCATGTCTTCTGAAAATATAAAATTTGCATAGTTAGAGGGAAAATCATTTTTGTCATTGTATTTCTCTTAATATATGCCAGATAGTTCAGCATAGTCATCTAATAACTGGGTAATTGATAAATTAGACATATGTGTGCACTGTCACTGGTTTTTTTAAATTTACAAAGCCTAAAACTACAATACTTAAGAAAACTACTTTACCAACTAGCATGATTTCTGCCACTGACGGCATTGAGAAGATATCACAGTGTTGATGAAAATTTGGGAGTGGATAGGTATTATCCAAATCTGTTGTTTTTTTCACATTACCTTATTGGTTATAGTTTGTGAAGCAGTGGGAGTTTGAATAGAAAAACAATGAAAGAACTTTCTAATTCTCCTCCAGAGGACTCACTGGAAAAAAATGAAAAAAAATTAGCATCTGTTTAGCAGTGCAGCCATTTATAACATGAAGAGACTTGTAATAGCATATGTTGAAAGACTTAAAACTACTAGGTAATTATAGATAAAGGCATTGTCTGTTAAAAAAAGTTAGCTGTCCCTCTGTACAGCTAGGAAATTAGATTGCAGGCTTTTATCAGCTTAATTCTCTACTTAACCTTAGACATTTTGATAATGGACAACTCGCTGAACCATTCTTCATCTACACTTTCACAATTCAAGTTTCCTAACTATAAAATTTATCTGACTTCCAACAGTATTGACTACTCTGAGAAAATGACTTTGAAAATGACTGCTTGCTATTGAATACAAGGGATATCACAGAAGGGAAAGAACATAGATCTTTGGATGTACCCCACTAATAATATCTAGCTGTTGAAACAAGTATGTCTACTTTTAATTCTTACACAGTAAACTTAAAAAATATATGTATGGTCTAGGTTATACCACTGAAGAGAAACGGAGCAGGTTCACTGCTTGTTCTCAAAATTCAGTTATTTGTTTTTGGATTTTTGGGGTTTTTTAATAGTTTATTTTTATTGTAATTTTTCCATTACCGTTTATTCCTGTTACACCACTTCAGCTCACCCAACCCCTCCCTTGTAATCATCACACTGTTGTCCATGTCCGTGACTCCTTTTTCTAGTTTGCTCATCCTTCTACCCCTAACCAGCCCTCCTTCCCCAGCTGTCAGCATGCTGTCTGTGAGTCTGCCTCTATTTTGCTTGTTAATTCAGTATGTTCATTACAGTCCACATATGGATGAAATCATATGGTAGTTGTCTTTCTCTGACTGGCTTGTTTCACTCAGCATAGTGTTCTCCAGGTCCATCCACGCTGTTGCAAAGGGTAAGATCTTTTTTATGGCAAGGCAGTATTCCACTCTATGACTATTCCATAGCTGTTTTATCCACTTGTCTACTAATGGACATTTGGGCTGCTTCCAAGTCTTGGTTCTGTAAATAATGCTGCAATGAACATAGGGGTACTTATATTCTTTAGAATTTGTGTTTTGGGTTTCTTGGATTAGATTTCCAAAAGTGGAATCACTAGGTCATAAGGCAGGCACATACTATGTACTAAACACAGTTTACTTAACAAATGATATTGGCAAAATTGGATAGATATATGCAGACATATGAAACAGACCACCTGCTTACACCACATGCAAGAATAAATTCAAATTTTATTAAAGACTTAAATACACTTTAAACCATAAAATCCCAGAAGAAAACATAGGCAGTAAAATCTCACCTCATAGCAATATGTTTTCTGATATATCTCCTCAGGCATGGGAAATAAAAAAAGAAATGAATACGTGGGACTATATCTAACTGATAAATTTTGCACAGCAAAGGAGACCATCACCAAAATAAAAAGACAACCACTAAATGGGAAAACATACTGACTGATACATCTGATAAGGGGTTAATATAAAAAATTTATAAAGAACTTATAAAACTTGACACCGAGAGAGAGAGAGAGACAATTCAATTAAAAATGAGTAGGGGCTTGAAAAAACACTTCTCCAAAGAAAACATACAAATGGCCTATAAATGTATGGAAAAATGTTCAACATCACTAACCTCAGACAAATACAAATTAAAACCACATTGAGCCCTGGCTGGCGCAGTTCAGTGGATTGAGTGCAGGCCTGTGAACTAAATGGTCATGGTTCGATTCCCAGTCAGGGCACATGCCTGGGTTGTAGACCAGTTCCCAGCAGGAGACTCACGAGAGGCAACCACACATTGATGTTTCTCTCCCACTCTTTCTCCTTCCCATCCCCTCTCTCTAAAAGTAAGTAAGTAAGTAAGAAAGTAAGTAAGTAAGTAAGTAAGTAAGTAAATAAATAAATAAATAAATAAATAAATAAATAAATAAATAAATAAACAAACACACAATGAGATAATGCTTCACACCTGTCAGAATGGCCATCATCAATAAATCAGCAAACAAAAAGTGCTTGGGAGGGTGTGGAGAAAGGGGAGAAGCCCTTTTGCACTATTGATGGCAATGCAGCCACTGTGGAAAGCAGTATAAAGCTACATCAAAAACTAAAAATGATTCAGTTCTTTGAATTATTGTTCTGCCACTAACATATTTAGATTTCTCAAATTTGGTATTTACCTAGATAAATTTTAGAGATTAATCACATCAAAATCACATGCCTCAACAATTTTCAACTTTTAAACTTGAAATATCTAAGATGTCTAAAATAACATGGTATTCAAAAAGAACTAAAAAAATGCAAGGATTCTTATATGGCTCTTGATTAATTGCTAATTATTTCCACTCATTTTAAAAATTCACTATGGACAGGCCAGGTACAAATCTGTCTGAATCCCACAGACTAGGACATAATTTCTGCAGTGCATTAGTGATAAAAAAATTATCATCTTTCTGTGGACCTTGTAGTAATGGTATTTTATGTTTATTGCTTAAACTATAAAAACTAGAGCATCACTTGAGGAATGGGGTCAATTATATTCTTCTATACCGAATAAAAATGAAATGTTGCTAGGAATAAAAATACTTGCAGTGCTAAATTTTTTTTAACCATTGACCATGTTGCATGTTGATCCTAACAGATATTCACATGAACACATGGCTACTGGTCATGATCTCCTTTCCCCTATAAATGGGCTATTTTATTATCAGAACTTGTACAATGTCCTCTACACACTTTATTCAGAGGACTTATTGCATTTTATTCCTTTACTTTCTTTTTATTTAGAGCTACCCAGGGCTAGGGAATAAAGCCCAGGGTAGAGACTATTAATAAATAATCTAATAGATGGCCTGGCATATGGTAGTTGTAAAAGTTGCCAGCTAGTTGAATAAATTAATCAATTATGTAAATATATGAATATGTTATATTTTTATACCATATTGTTACTAAGTCATGAGAATTAAATGTGTAAAGAAAAGTGATTATCATATTATTTCACATGTAGGAAGGATTTAAAAACACTCAGTTGTTCAATATTCAAAAATACTGAAAATTCTTTTCACCTTGAAAGAAAGTATTAAATTGTTTTACTTTGGGAATATACAAAAGGAAAATGAATTTTTAGAGTATGTATCACAGGACAGATGTTATCATATTAAACATATTACATATTAAACTCATTTTACATATTAAACTCATTTAAGCAATTTAATAAATAAAATAAAATAAAAAGTAATAAAAGTGATAAAAAAGCGATAAAACTCTTAATTTTTGTTAATTTAAAATATCAATGTACATTTTTTCAGAAAACATTTTTAAAATGTTTAGTGAAATGTCAGAATTATGTCAAAGTGCTGTGTTGGGAGCACACCAACTGGACCAGGAGAGCGCAGCAAATCCCAAGAGAATGTCCCCATTTTTAAAGCAGCTACTATCACATTGTCTTCAGAAATCAAATAACTTCCTGATCGTTGACTTTTTTTAATGTATAAAATAATGACGTTCATCCCTTTGTCACAGGGCTATATGATGTATACCAGCTCAATAAATGTTTCTTTCTGAACAATCGTATAAATTACTGAAGAATTTAATATAAATTACAATTTAATATAATATAGATTATGCCATAATATCATTATAATGATTAATAATATAAATTATATTTAAAAT
>PVKM010024447.1:0-20511 GCA_004027735.1 Carollia perspicillata
ATCATGCCTGTCTTCCTAAACTTTTCTTCAGACAGTCTTTAGTCTCGACAGAGCACCATCTGCTACATGCCGAACACTGTCCACAAACATGCAGGGACAGTACACAGAACCCACGCTCGTGACAGAGTGCTGAGAAGTACCTGCTTCACGGGAAGACTTCTATCACTGATGGCTAGTTTCTCTACTCCCCACCCTTTGTTTCCATCCGTGGTCCTGGTCCAGACAGCTCCCTTCATCTCCAAATCCTCCAGTTCCTCTCTGGGTTTCCATTCTGACTTCACTGAAGGTGCTTTGGGGTGAATTCCAGGAACTTCCTTCAGGAGCAAACCAATGAACCTTTTCAGCTTTTTATTCTTCAGGGTCTCTTAGGTGATTTGAGTGCCGCTAACAACTTCACTTACCATACCCTTTCTCCCTTCTCATTTTTTCCCAGCTGTGGCTTCTTAGCATGTCTAGGTGACTACAAACAGTCCCAAGTACCATCTGTCACTTCCAATAAAGGCTTCATAAGCAACTACTATGGGCGAGGCACTATGAGATATAAAAATCTGATATTCAAATACTGTACTCAAGACAGCCTATGCTCACATGAAAACTTAAAACCGAATGCATTGTGGTTGCTTTAATGATTAGTTGTTGAATAAAACGGCTATGTATGACAAGTCTCATGCTATCCGGGCATAATAAATTGCCATAGGATGGACACAATCAAGAACTTAAAGTTCTCCATGTAGAGCCACGGCCTCTCCCCATTGTTATTTTAGCACCTCTACAGGGTGTCGCCCATGGACGTTGCAACATCAATCGCAGTTGACAAAGCTAACATACCTCCTTATTGCATCCTCAACCCTGCCCATTTTCTAACATCCTCATAATTATCAGGGCACTGCCACTCTAATACTGAGGTGTGTCTTAGCATCTTCAGTCTCCTTCCAAGATCATCCCAATCCATCACTCAGTAGCTCCCGAGGCTTCCCGTCCTTCTCATTTCTGCGACCACAGCCCTAGTCTGAGCATCAGTGACCTCAGCTCCAGGCTTCTCGGCCTATTCCTCTTCTGCTCTACTAAAGGCATCGTGGACACCGAGACATGGAGACTTAAAACTTTTCAAAAGTGTATACTCTTGTCTTCACCTGTTTTGGGCAATGCCTTTTTAAGAAATGAATTTGAGTTTTGAGTTTCCAGTGAGTTCGGCATTTTAATATGTTGTTTTTAAAAGATCTGGGTGACGGTGGTCAAAGGCACAGACTTCCAGGGATACAGAGAGCCAGCCCCGGGGGTGTGACGCACAGCCCGGCGACCACAGGGGCAACACTGGGCCGCACGTGCGGGAGTTCTCAGAGAGCAGGTGGGTGTTACCTAGACTTGTTGTGGTGATCATTTTGCAATATCTACAAATATCAAATTGCTGCATCGTTCACCTAAAACTAATAAAACGTCATATGCCAATTACATCTCAAAGTTTTGTTCCACCTCCATCTCTTGATCCTCTTATTTGAGAACCGTCCACATAGCTCATTTCCAGCCTTTTTCATCTCGTGACGCACATAAGCTAATTACTAAAATTCTTTGGCCCACTGAAAACTACATTGCCAACCTTACAGAAAAGGTATAACTGTGACTGACTTATGAAAAACAGTCAGAGTAGTAATTACCTTCCCTTTGTTGTTCCAACTTGCCTTTTTAAAAAAATCAGGTGCTTATACTTGTATGTAAGGGTTTCTGATACCCAAGACTTAACTACTCAGATGCAACCTTATCATCCAATGTGATCGACAAGATGTAACTCTACTGTAAGGCCTATGTATTTAAGGTTCAAGGCAGGGCATGCACACTGCACAGCTATTGGTGTGTTGGCTGTTGTCATTTTTTTATTTGGCACACTAAGGAAAAGAGGTCAGTGCCCCTGACTAAATAGTCAGGTGTCGCATGTTTTAAAATTCTGGGGCACGCTGGTTAAAAATCGCCTCTCTACACACTAGATACTAGAAGGTTTGCCGACGAAGTCCCAGGAGCCCATTCACAGGGGGTCTCTGGAAGCGAAATATCCTGCATAAGTGGAATTTCTAAAGGCTCCCTCTCTCTTAAATCTGTCAGGGCTTCCCTCCCCTACAAATACTATATAGTAAAGCTTACTACACAGGAAAGCAAGAGTAGGCTTTCAAGCAGGACAGAAGTTTCCATGGATGGAATTTTAAGACCTCAGTGCAAAAGGAATCTGCCCTTAAAATAGTTGACAAGCCCAATGAAAAGCTTTCCCTAGAGGATTGCTCCTCGATGTGTGTTCTCGGACCAGCAGCATCGGCAAAACTTAGAAGCCTGTTAGAAAATGCAGAGGCTCCATCGGCACCCCAGACTTGCCACATTTCAACAAGACCCCCGGGGGATTCATAAACATAGAAACCCTTGGGAAATGCTGCATGAGATAATAAAACCTTGTCACCTAAAGCAGACCTGAACCCAGGTGAGAACTCTGGCCAACAGGCCGTCATGGTTGATTTGAGTTGTTGAGTTGTCCATTGAATCACTGAAATGTCACCCCAATACCCGCCCGGCAAGAAAACGGCAGACTTGCAGCCTTCTGGTGCGGCTCGCTGGGATTCTAGTTTTTCATCTTCTGTGGGGGGCCTTTGTTGCTTGTTGACTATTAACAGAGCAGTGAGGTGATAATGACTGAAAGCCACAGCCTGGGATTGAGGGCTTCCTCAATGGGGCGCAGAGACCAGCTGAATCATTTCGAGACTCCTCCACACCCACTCTTCAGTGACACTTGAACACAGGTGAGGGGCTACAGAAATGAGCATGAAGGGAAGCCTTGGGGGAAGAGGGCCCAGAGGGCAACAGTTAAAGTAGGTGTGAGCTGGAGAAGGGAGGAGCACAGCCTGGCAGCCCGGAGGGGAAGGGGCCGTGGGACAGGGACATCCGCACCCAGACTCTGGTGTGTAGGCTTTTCTAGCACCGGAAAGTTCAAAACACCTGTTTCTGCCTCTGCAGCTGCTTGGCAGCTGCCTGGTCCCTCCTGTGTGTTCCCAGGCCCAGGCGAACAGCTCCACCTTGCCACTGCCTAAGGCCACGGACTTGTATTAGGTCCCAGGTCCTTGGGAATTTGACGGCTGCCTAAAGAGCAGTCCTCCCAGTGAAAAACTAACAATCTAGATCTGAGTAATCACATGTGACTTCATGCCAACTCTAAACCCTTGCTCAGAAATGTTTAATCAGAGCAGCGCAGAGGAATGCCATCCCACACCCTGAATAGCATCAGAAGCCAAAGTCACCCTCGGGGAGAACCTACTGCCCAGACAGCCAGGTTTCGGATCGGCCACTTGACCACAGGGGACCATCTGGAAACGAGCACAGGCCTGGTCTGCTGCGTGAGGCCCATTATTAATGTCCCCACAGGAGTGGGGGGGGGCCTGGTAAGATGACCACCGAGGGCGGAGTGGAAATAAAAGGAGCCCAGACAGCACCAGGTGACAGGCACCCTGCACCAGTTGGTGGGATGCTTATTGGGGAGGAGATTGGGTAACCGCCCATCAACTGGAAAAAGAGAAGAACGTCTGTCTTCACAGCCAGGACTTCTCCCCTGTATGTTTATATTCCTCAAGTCGTAAGGTCTGCTCCCTGTGACACCCCAACATGCTCCCGCACCCTGCACCCAGCCAACGACATCCGTCATTCTTCCTATTCCTACCTTGCTGTTCCCTAGAAAAACCCTTTCTTCTTGCTTCCTCCCCCAAGGCTCCATAACGCCCCACTGCGCCACAGAACATCCACTTTGTTATACACAAATGTTTCCTTATTCTGCATAATTTCCCAACCTCACCATTTTTCTTCTTTCTTACCTTAACAGGCACTGGCTTTTCTCATGACACGTCTGCTTCCCAGAAGCCCAAGGGTTCCTCACTCCACTGATCCTCTGGTGCACTAAGGCAATGGATAATTTTGGTGTGTTTTCCCATTCCCCCATTGCTTACGTAAGAACTACCTTCTCCACACCTAAACGCATACGTGCCAGCAGCCTAACTTGTCCCGTGAAATGGATGGAGCAGGGTACAGGAATGGCTGCCTGGCCCAGGCTGGGGTTGGGACCCAAGGGCCCTGAGGAGTCTCTCTGCGGGTTTGAACTGAAGATGTTGAAATTTAGGGAGTAAGCATGCGCCCACAACAGCAGGGACAGATGATGAGTACAGGTGGAAGGACAGATGGAAAGGCAGATTACATTAGATGGGTAGATGATAGATAGGTAGATAGATAGATAGATCCCTAGAGGAAAAAAAGGTGATGGGGAGATGGAGAGAAAGCGTCCCCTTGGCGGCAGGCGACTTATCAGTTCCTGGATCTAGGACCTTACGATACCCTCTGCTCTGCTTCCTGGTTTGGGGCTGCTCTTGTCGTCTTATCTTTAAAAACTCTCTTCTTTCACTCAAACAAGGAAGTCTCTTTTACTGGCTATGAAAATGTGTTCATTTGGACCAAACCCTCGCTACCACTTAGTAACCTTTTCATTCATCCCTCCCCGAGTCCCTCCCACACATGTCACAGCGCGTTTCTTCAATTCCTTAGTCTCACAGTCCCTCTGTTCAGAGTGCACCTGTTCGGTTAGCATGTGCTGCCCTTGCCTGGGCGTGTGTTTTAGGGCTATGAAGGATCACTATAAAGCGTTATGAATGACTTAGACGTCCAAATGATCGTTCTTCCCACCCACATCATGCTGAGAAACAATACATAAATCCCCACCATGTGACCGTCAGCCCAGCGATTTCTAGAAGGCCACTTCAAATCTTCCCTAATGACAGTGTCTGAAAGGTCGATATGATATTTAGAAAGGGCTACAATTGCGCTGTGATCAGGGCAAGTGAATAAAACGAGGGATCGAACATCTGAGTCATACGACTGTTGTTAAACACTCCTTGCCTCAGCAAGGTCGCAATTGGAGCAGCACACACTCTTCCAAAAGGAAAACTCTACGAGATTACATTCATCTGAAGACATGCGTTCTATTACATTTATCATACATACAAATCACGTTCTTTATCTTATCATGCATTTCTGTCGCCGTCATCCAGGTATCTGGAGCAGAAATCAGAGATTTATATTGCCCAGTAGGTGGAAGAAAAGGGGTTTAATGTAAGTTTGTTATTGAGGTTTAGGGTTACTGAATGACTGGCTGATAGAAAGATTACAGACCATCGTGCATGACTTGAATCACGACCATACATTTCATGTCACACACTTAATATATGCGAGCCCCTGATCCAAACCGGAAGCGTCACACCCGCGATAGTCCTGCCCCAGACACTGTCCTGAGCTCTCAATACGGAAAATGTACTTTTCTCTAAGTTGCAAGTTTCTTGCTGTTATGAGGAATAAGCAATAGCTACTTTTTCTTAAGCCTTCACAGAGGCATCAAGAAAACGCAAAGTAAGCTATATAAATGTCAAGGCTTAGCCCATAGGTCACAAAGCGAGCTAGATCTTAGAAATTTTTCTAAGGCAAGCGGGTGCAACCTACTTCTCTGTGCAAATTTCAGCTCGTGTGATCAAAGATAATGAGTCACCCGGTATGGTGTTTTAAAAACACTGAAGCTGCTTCGATGTTTTTTCCCTGCGCTTTGCTCTAACTGAAACTGCACTTGTACTCTGAGTCGAGACGGTTCTCAGGCGTGGATCACACGCCTGGCCCCAGGACTGAGTGGGCTGAGGCGAGGGGAAGGCACCTAAGGGAGCACACTCACGTGTGCCACCCTTCAAGTGCTGGCATTATCACAATGAACACACATCTGCTGCTTACACCAGAAATCTGATGTGTTAGGGGGACCTCGAAATGGACAGACAACTGGCTGGGGCCTTAGAAAGAACTCCTGCTAGAAAGAGATGTCTATTCTGATGGCCTCGCTCACTGTGGTGCTTGTCCAGTAAAAACATGCTGCCATCGACTTCCTCCCTGTGGGGAGGGGTCCAATGGGTGGTTTCTATGAGGGGGGGTGGATGTGCAGGAAGGTGGTGCGTGGTAAGGGAAAGAGGGTGAGCTCTGAAGTCATAAAGATTTCAGTTTTGGATTTACTTCTCTGCTACCTGTGGGATTTGGGTGGGTTGCTCAACCTGCCTAAAGGCAGGTTCCTTATCAAAAAGGGATATATAGCTACGTCACGGGGTTGCTGTGAAGATGGCCTGTGGTAGTGTGTGTAAACAGTACCACACTGATCGGCACGAGAGCTCACTTCCTTCTGACCCCTCTCGTCTACACTCTTGCATCCAGTACCCAGCACTCCGAGGAGGCTAAAGAACTCCCTGTTCCTTGATTCCACCACCACCAGCGTGAAGCTCGACTAACATTCACCAAACCCCCTTCACAACCTTCTGTTTGTCACAAAGCAACATGTGCCCCATACCCCCAAAGGAGCTCTAATTATCTCCTCAGTAAGCTCTTTAAAAACGCAGGGGTTAGTTGGTTTTTAAAGCTTAAAACATCTGTGAATAACAGTTTCTACCCAATCTTCCATTTATAATTTTTACCATTTTGCCTAACTTTTGACTTATAGATACTTGGTGTCAAAAGAACCGACTTAAGTAATTTATGCATTAAGTGTGTAAATAAATAGTAAGCACCTAGTATTTACCAGGCCCTGCATTGGGCACTAAAAATACAAAAATAAGTAAGACATACTTTCTGATTTCAGTGAGTTCACAGTGCGAAGGAAACAGACTCATGAATAATCTGAATATACTACAGTAAATCCTGAAACAGGAGTGTGCAAAAGTGCCACCATTTGCACAGCACTTTAAAGTTCAGGGGCACTTTTCAGACACATGCTCTCTGAGCCCAGTGTTACTGTTACTAACTGTTTCCAGGTCAGACACGAGGAAGCCAAGCAGGCAAGGGATGGAAGGTAAGTTGACCAAGATCTCACAGGTAAGAAGCATGATTCTGTGTCTCAAATCTCAGCTGTCTATGTCCTTCCCTCACCTCGGCGTTCAGGTTGGGAGACACTAGAACACACCCCTACCAAGACTGCAAATGCCGTACAATGACCACCTAAACTGTGTCTACCCGGAAACACTGACACGGAAGCCTCTCATGCTCTGGCCTTGGCCTGGCACCCTAATCTCCCTTCTCGCCCCTCTCCCACAGGGCCCTACTGAAAGCCAAACGGACTGCTGGGGGTTTCTGAGGACATCAGGTTGTCTCAGGCCTTGGTACTTCTGTGTGTACTGTTCTCTCTCCGAAACACTCCTCCTCCACCTCACCCATATCCATCTTCCTGATCCTCCTTTTGCATGGAGATAGCACAGCTTTCATCTCCTCCAGGGTGCCCTCCCTGGTTACCCTTTCCCCAGCCATTTCCTATAGCTGGGTCTCCTGGGTTATCCCCAGCCCAGGAAAGCGCACAAGTCAGAGCCCATACTTTATTGCACTGCAGTTGTCCATCTTCCCCCCACTGAAATGTGAGTTCCTTAGGGATGTGTTTGCAGCCTCTGTGTTTGGCCCCTTCGCTGATTATTGGTTGAGTAAATGAAGTAAAAAAATGAGATGTGCTCACCTCGCATAGAGTACCCCCTACAGTAGCTGGAGCTCAAACTAAATCCATGGCTTTGCTATCAGTCTCAGAGCCACCCTTGAACTACTGATGCAAACTAGAGCTTGCACGGTTCAGACATGATTAGCAATGGGTGCATCCTCTGACAATAAGAACAAGAGTAATCACCATCGTCATCATCGTTTTCTGGCATAATCATGGCAAACAACAATGGCTAAGGACACTAGACACGCTGCTGTATCTGGCCTGCTACACCTTTTCTGCTTTCAATCTTGCCCCTCAAATTGCAGAATCATATCTTGTTACGTCTGTACATTTAGTAGCTAGACAGTGACTACAGCAGCCTTCGCCTCAGTAAAGATCAGTTGAATGAATGAGTGAATGAATGGGAACTTCCCTCGCTCAGTCCTTCCTAAGTGGCCACACTGGCACGGTGTGATGACTTCACCTTCCAGGCCACAGGCCGTTTGAGCGGGCAGGTATCATCAGATCTGACGGCCCCATTGGGACCTAAGAGTTGCTATGAAAAGGTGGTTTCAAACAGTAAGCTTTTCTAGGACATTTGAACGAAGACATTTTTCCTGGTAAATACAGGGACAGGTGCTGAGAGCAAGCAAAGGCAAGGATGGGGCAGCGCAGACAGAAGCCGCGATGTGGTGTTGGCAGGGAGACGGACGAGGAAGCGGCTGTGGAGGAGAACCAGCTCAGGGCAGAGGGTAAGACAGCTGGTCGAAGAGACGCTCAGGGTCAGGTGAGGCTGCGGTCCTTTGGTAAGCGCTAGCGAAAGAAAGAGGAACGGGTCCCTAGGGTTGCCTCAGTCCCCGACAACTTCCTGGTTTCAGCCCTAGATAAAGTGCAACCTGACTGGATAGGTACATCCTCACTGAACAGGCGAAAGCTGATTTTCAGTGCGACAGCCTCTGCTACAGCGTATCAGGTAAAGAGGAATTTTTAAATGTGCCAACATCAGGTCCAGGACCACCATCAGCTGCTAATTTGTGAGAATCGGAGAAAAAACGGCCCTTCTGGGATGCTGCCCAACCAATAGCTGGCTCCTAGCTGGCTAGAAACCCATGGCCTTCGGGCAAAAAGAGGGCTCCCTCCTTGGGGGAGTGGGGAGGGCACACGCACGCCAGGGTGCACAGCATAACCAGGGCTGACCATAGGCTGGATCTGAGCCCTGCTGTGTGCTCTGCCTAGGATGGCTTTGCACTCCTGGCAGGAGGCTTTGCTCTTGGGTGAACAGGCACACACAGATGTAAACTTAGAGCCAGATGGCCTTTGTTTGGTAAAAACCACTTTGAGCATAGCAAATGGAAAGCGAGCAGGTTCCTGACCTAAGGCAGCTCCAGCCCAGCTGGGACTGAGGCCCCCGGGGACCCAGCCACCCTGGCACAGCACTACATTTTCGGAACAATGGCTGAACATGCAAGTACCAACTCCAAGAGTTATAACCTTGGAGGTCAGTGAGAGGCACTGTGGGAGCACCAGCAAGGTGCGGGCAAGGATGGACTTCCCTCAATGGGACAGGTGACCATCAGCTGCAGAGCCCACCTTGGATAGCAACACCTCATTGGTGGCGGCCAAGCAGCAGAGGGTAAGGAATCACAGAATATCCAAGTTTGCCAGATTTCTCACTTCCTCATCAACAAACACGTTAGGGATGAAAGACTCCCGAAAAAGATACTGGGTTTGCAGTTACTTATACACCAGGGCAAAGGGATGCTGGAGGGATCAGTCAGGGTACCAGGCATCTGTACATCAAGCTAATAAAGCCATTCATTCATTCGTACCTCCCTTTTGTCGGGTGGCTCAAAGAGTTCTCGGCTCTGTGCGGACCGAGATGCAAGACTAAGAGTCACCTGAAGACAGCAAACACCTCTGGCCATCCCATGGCCTGACGAATCCAGCGCAGCGCCGAGCACACAGTAGGTCACAGTCAGCACTTGCTGAAAGCTCACAACAGAAATATTATGCCCTGGGTCATGTCCTCTGGTTCTTTGCTTGCTAAGCATTGGGCTTATCCAAAGAGCACATCAGAACCCACTGACTAAGTTAAAGTCTCTAACCCGAGAAAAGATGGCTCTGGAAAATGAAGGAAACGCCTGACCATATACCACCAAAAGCTTATTTCAGGATTTTATTTTTTAGTGACAAAATACACTACATTTACAAAGACATACTAGGTTTTTAAAATCCAGAACATTTTTGTATTCCAGAACTGTAAGTTCAAGAAAATGTAAAGCAAAATGAATCTGACTTTTTATAAAGAAAAAAAAAAACTCTGTTTTTATAAGTTCAATGAAAGCACTTATGTATTAGTTCCGGCATTATTTAAATAATGCACTTAGATGAAAATATTTGGTTTTCTTCATATTTTTGAATGGATTTTTTTAAATCCTCACCTGAGGAGATGTTTATTGACTTTTTTAAAGAGAGAGGAAGGGAAAAAGGGAGGGGGCGGGGAGAGAGAGAGTGGCGGGAGGGAGAAAGGCTGAGGGCTGCCTCCTTAAGCATCCCCACGGGGAACAAACCCACTAGGGTTTGGTGTGCGGGAGGACGCTGCAGCTGAGTCCAGGGCTTGAATGGGGTTTCGAGTGCAAAAGAGCGTCAAGGTTTTGCTGACAACACATATGCATCTGTAGCCTGTGAAAAACCATCCACTCACGTCACAAGCTTAATAGAAGCCACTGAAGTCTGAAGTGCTTTTCTTGACAAAAGCCTCGTTATGACAGCACAGCCGGGGGGAGTGGGCTCTCTTTTGATGGCCCCACAGCATCGGCTCGGTGAAGCACAGAGCAGGCCTTTAAAAATGTTTCGAGTTGGAACGACTTCCACTGCCACAGCTGGCAACATTTTCATGGCCAGGTTTCAGGTTTTTAGTTAGTTTTTCACGGAAAAATAGGGGTAGAGAGGAGGCAGGGGTGGGAGGTGGGGTGACAGAATGGGATGGCAGGGGGTGGACGCTTGTTTGGGAGTGAGGTTCTTCTCCACCAGCCCTTGGGGAACACCTCCAGTCTTCTCTGTCCCCTCTTCTCCTCCCTCCCAGCCACTAATCATTTCAAAATGTGATGTCCTCTCCCCCCTCAACATTCTCCCAAGGATCCACACCAGGTAGTTAACTTATTACTAGAAATTAGCTCTTGCCCTGGCTAGTGTAGCTCTGTGGATTGAGCACAGGCCTGCAAAACAAAGGGTCACCGGTTCAATTCCCAGTCAGGGCACATGCCTGGACTGCAGGCCAGGTCCCCAGTTGGGGGTGCATGAGGGGCAACCACACACAGATGTTTCTCTTCCTCTCTTTCTCCTTCCCTTCCCGTCTCTCTACTTAAATAAATAAGTAATCTCAGGAGAAACTTGGTGACTGGAATCAGAAAAGGAGTGAAGAAAGTTGCTTGCAGGGGTGGCAGTAGTAGAGAAAGTACCAACGGGGGTGTGAGAAGGCACTCGACCAGATTCATCAGTCTTACGCCTGCCGGGCCAACCCTGGCCACGGCCACAGAATCACAGTACATACTGACATACACACCACTAAACATTGGTTCCCAACTTTGCTACACATTCGAATCACCTAATGCCAGGTTGCATCTGATGCCAATTAAATCAGAATCCCTGGGATAGGACCCAGCCATAAATTGTTTGGTTGTGGTTGTGGCTGTTTTTCACTCCCCAAGTGACTCCTGTGTGTAACCAACTTTGAAAACAAGTGTCAGAGACAGAGTCATGCTGCTCAGATGTGAATGTGCCTGAGAATGACCTGAGAATCTTGCAAAATGCAGACTGGGATCAAGTCAGTCTGGAGTGGGGTCTGCCATTCTGAGATGAGGCTGCTGCTGCTGCTGCTGCTCTGGGACCATTCTGGAAAGGCCACACATAATCTAGCTGTGGACACTGCCCACGTGTGTCCGGAGCTCCTGGGGAGGGCCTGGAATTTAGACTGCTCTTTCCCAGGCCAAGGAATGTTTTCACAAGGTGGTGTAACCTTCCCATTGCACCTCTGGGACGACTCCATTATCCCCACCCAGTCGTCTGGCTAAATCTCATCCATCCCTACGGGCTGCAGAGGCTACAGTGCTCTGGGAAAATACTCTGCATGTGTCCATGAGGAACAAGATCACTTTTTCTGACTCTAAGACATACAGAGAGCTCCTTGTCACGTTTAGCCTGCTCTTGAAATCCAAGGCTCAGTTCTGAAAATGGAACAGCGTCTCTTGGGAGAAGTTCACTCTTCTACACAAGGGTCAGCATCCGGGGGCACAGGGGGCAACTTGGCTGAAGTTGTCACTTCCCAATGTTCTTTAAGAGCACACAGAAGACAAAGATTTCTTGGAAGTAAAAATAATATTATAAAACGAAGCCCATAGTTCATATGATGTACACTTTGCACACTCGCATTTAAGAGGTGCATATGTACCTTAATTTCTCTCTACGAAAATGGAAAATGGTGATACAATCTATGCTTCTTTTATCTACAGTCACCAACTGGACTAATTTTCAGTTGTCTCTTTAGAGTCATCTGAACAGTTAATCTTTGTAAAACTCAATCAAGATTATGCATCAGTCAAGTTCAATTTGGCCAAGACATAAAGAGCAAGAGGTAACATACTTCCCATTCAATGCTTTACCTAGTGCGAATTCAGCAGAAGAATCTTTCCACAAATCCCACACCCTGCATCCCATTACCTGTACTGAACAGTTTTAACCAGCTTTGTCCAACGTGATCTCAAAGGCAGATCAACAATTCCTTTACTGTTCTCTAGGCATGCACGTTGTGCAGCGGAAACAGTGTCACAACAGTTAGGAAACAGAGGGCTTAGGTGGAGAGCAGAGCTAGCTAGTCGGAGTGGAGTCAGAGACGCAGAAATGAGCCCTTTTTTGACCAGGAAACTCGGATTCAGGTAAAGGTGAGGTTGAGTTAGAGCTGACAGGTTTGAGGCCAGAGCCCGAAGGGGTCAAGGTGGGGGTTAGTGTACACTTGAGCGCCATTGCAAGGGTCTTCAGTTGCAATCGGTACTTTTCATGTTAGTTTTACTTCCAACTGCCAGCTCCCACGCATCTGCCCTTGATTGAAAACAATCTGGGGAAATTTAACAAACCTGGTGGACTTTTAAAAACAGTTCTGGAGTTCTTAGGATAATGCTTGTTTCAAAGCATTTAAAAAGTATTACTTATTTAATCCTCATAACCTCCCCATGTGGGAATTCCACACTCTCATTCCCACTTTAAATACCGAATCGAAGAAGAGAGACAAAGTTAAGTGATGCGCTCCACGTTACGCAGCACCGCGCTGGCAGCACCTGCTCAGGACCTGCTCAGCTCCTGCTTCTGCCCGCGCGCACCGAGCTCCCCCAGGACTGGCCGTGTACACCGCGCAGAAGCGAGCCCGGGTGCCAGGCTCCAGGCTTTATCCAACACAGTGAAGGACCAGACGAACAAACAGGCCGGCTGAACTCTCAGCACCACCTGCATGGGTTTTCACAGGGAGGAAAAACGCACATCCTCAGTTTCTCTGACCAGCACCTCCCCTTCCTCAGAATGCTTCATTTCAGAAGCATGAGCAGTTGGGAGGGTTTCAAAGATCTGCATTCAAAGCCCCCGAAGGGAGAGGACCGCACCCTTCCAAGGGACAAAGTCGCGCTCGAGACCGAGAGAAGGTTCCCCTTTCTGATGGCTAAGCCAGAGCAGCTGGTGCTCCGGGCATCGCACAGCCGCTGGAGTGCTCTCTAACCCGGCGGGCTGCATGCTCGCCCCGCGAGATGCACGCCCACCCGGCGCACCAGCAGCAGCCCGGTTCGAGCATCTCGGGCGAAGGGTACCGGGCCGCAGGCAACCTAGGAGGAGGGCGGCGGGGGGAGTTCAGCTTCGTCCCCCCCGCCGCCCCCGCCCTCCCCTGCCTCCCCCAGCTCCACCCCTCCAGCCACCAGCCTGCGAGACTAGTGCCCGAGAACGCCGCGGGCTGGCCACCTAGCCATAGCCGCCCCTGCCTGCGCCCACCCTCCCCTGGGCCCCCACCGGCCCCCAGCGCCCCAAGCCGCCAGTACCTGAGCCGGAGATGTGGACCCGGAGTGGGCGGCCCCTGCTCGAGCACGACGACAGGTCGCTCTGGGAGCGGCCACGGGGGCTCGGGTCCCCGGGCAGCCGGCGTAGGGCCCGCGGCGGGGCGGACGCCTCGGGCTCCGAGGCTTCAGCCGCCACCTGCACGACTGGCTCCGGCGGGCGCTCGGCAGGGCTCCTGCCCGCCTCGGCCATTGGCTCCTTTACTGCCGGCCAGAGCGCGGGGTGGGGCCGGCGCCGAGCGCTGGGCTGCGGGGCGCGCAGCGACCCCGTGGCAGAGCGAAGGTCCGGGAGGCTGGACTCCGGGCGCCGAGAAGCTGGTCGGGAGGGCGGGAGGAGGAAGAGGACAGAAAAGTTTGCACAGGAAGGAGCCGCCTACAGCCTGTTCTCCCTCCCGCCGGCGAAAGCCGCAGGGCTCGTTGCCGGCCGCCCTGGGTGCCCGCGAACCTGCCCTACTGCTCCTCCCCCAAGGTCCTGGCCACTGCTCTTTGCAGGGTGGCAGCAGGAGGGTCCTCTCTGGCTGGCTGTCACCCGGCCTGCAGAGAGGAGGGGTTTGGGCTTCCGGAGCTGGGATGCAAGGTCAGGGTCAACAACACCATTTCCATTTATTGGGGGGCGGAGGCAGGGGCTGGGCAAGGAATGCCATGTGCACACACACACACACACACACGAGCCCGGTGGTGGAACAGAAACGATCATACCCACTTTACAGGTGTGAAACTGCAGGGCCAAGTGGCTGCGGGGTCAGTGGCAGAGCCTGGAGTCCCTTAAGTCCGATGACCTTGTCCTGTCACCCCTTACCTGAAAAGTCCTTCTCGCCCTCTCATTGTTGCCCACACCCCTGGATTTCTGTCTGCTGGGTAGACTCAAAGGTCATGTTTGAAAGACCAGTCTCCCGAGAACTGACTAAATAACACAGATTTGATGTCTGAGCCAATGCTTTCTAACAGAAGGACGGGCCTTCCATCTGCCTCATTGGAAACAGCCTGGCTGACACCCTGCCTTGTGGGGGCGGGGATTGGTTGGTGTAGCTGGTGATCTCACAGCCTAAGCTTTATCGATTGATGATTAGACCCCCAAGTTAGGACTTGCCTAGAATTAAAAGGCTGTAAGTCAGTCTCAAGAGTCACTCTTCCTGGAAGCTCATGGCAAGGGACAGACGTCCCCGGGGTGGAGTGTAGGCCATAGATGGGCAGCAGAGAGAGGTGAGGGGGGAGCAGGGTTAGCAATTCACCTGTTCGGGCACACGCACACACACCCCCATAGTCTAGGTGCCGTGTCAGACACTGCACATATTTTATTTTCTTTTAATAAGAAAAGCAGTCCAAGTGGAGGAGGTGAGAGAAAAGAGGGACAAAATAAGGGGTGCAAGCTAGAGGGGCACATGAACACCCACCAAGGCCTTTGTAGCGACTAGGCCATAAGAACAACAGCTCACCCTTAGTAATTTCAAAGGGCTTTCGCCTGTAATTCTCTCACCGCAGCAACTCTGTGGGGAGGGTATGGTCCTTCCAGTTTTGCTGTGAAAACTGTGCAAACACAGGTCCATTTCCACAACGTGAGCCACACCTGCCTGGTCTTGCCAGGCAGTATTTCCTGCTTTCTCACCTTTTACAATTCACACCGCTCCAAATGTTACTCCAGTTTCTTGCTCTCTCGTGTTGTTTAGGACAGCAAAAAAGAGGTCTGCTTCACAGCATCGACTTGCTTTGTTCTAGTGGAGAGGTTGCTGATAGGGTCAGAAAGACACTTGGACGGATTTCCCTCCGTCCCTCAATAATCACCATTGGGCCCATCACCACTGGCTCCCGCTTACGGCCCAGCGATGCTGTCTGTACTCCTGAGTCCATTTGCTCTGCATTTACCTGACTCCCGCCCTTAGGCTGCCTTGTCTCTGGGGCCCACATCCCTGTTCCCTGTGTATGGGTCTCAGCCCACCTTCCTCTACCTATCGCTTACAGTATGAGGGTTCCCACCATCCTCCAGGCTTCCTGCTTCTCTCTTCTCCTATTTATTCTCTCTGCCATCTCTTCTGAATATAAACAAGTAATCAAATACTTCAGAACACACAAAATCTTCCCCGGATCATTTCAACTGTTATTCAATAAATACATATTTGAGTGGGCCAGGCACGGTGCTCGGTGCTCCATGCCCTCCAGGGACCCCTCAACCCTACATTCCTCCGTTCATTTCCCCTTCACAGTCAAGCTTCGAGAGAGAGTAGCATCCACTAGCTAGTTCCCTGTGCTTCTAGTCCCCCTTCTCCATTCACCCCTCACTCTCCGCATTGTGACTGCTTTGGCCTCGGTACCTCGTGGAGGTGCTTTAGCCAAGATCACTTTTGAGTACTTAGTTGCCAAACGTACTGGGGATCTCTCAGGTCGGGCTTAATCTGTCCCGGCTGAAACTCTGGACACCCTTGACTACCTGCTCCTTTTCTGTACTCTGCTTTTCTGGTTTCTGGGATACTCATCTCTGTGGGTGTCCCTCGAGCTTCTCTGCCTCCTGTTACTCACATCTCAGGCCCCCTTGTTTCCATCTGTTCTTACCAAATATTCCCCAGCGGTCCAGCATTAGCCCTGTCCTCTTCACACTGGATATTTTTTTCCCTTAGGAAATCTCATTTTGAGCTTGAACTATGCACAGATGTCTCCCAAATCTCCCCCTCCAGCCCCGACTTCTCTCCTGGTCTCGGGATCCCAATGTCCAGCTGCCTCCTGGCCTTCTCTTCGTAAGGTCGGGTTTCTCAACCCTTGGCGGTGAGCCTTCCTGGGGCTGAACGCCTCCCTGTCCTCCACGAACCTGTTCTGTCCACTCTCCCTCTGAAATAAGTATCTTGAGAATCAGTCTCCTCCCTGCTCCTCCACTGCCACGTCTTCAGGCTCACTCCTTTCCCTCTGCCCGCATCTCATTCCCAGGATAATCTTTCCAAAAGGCTCACAGGACGTTGCCTCCCCTCCATCAACAAGTATCCACGACACACGTTCCAGGGCGCATGTCTCAGTGTGGCATGTCAGGACTTCTCTCCCCTGCCCCGAACTCTTTCCCCGCTGCTATTGTACATACTCCTCCCGCCGGCATGCAGGCATATTTGCAGTTTCCCGTTCCTCTGCTCATGGGACCTTCTCATGCCGCCCTCGCTGCACCATCATTCCTCACCTTTATTTCATTCCTCTCTGCCCGCCCATCGCCCATCAGCCTCAGGCCAAGTGTCTCACTATGAAGCTCTCCAACCTCAACGCCAGGCAAGGGCCCCTCCTGAGCAGGGCGTAAGGCCCCACGTGTGCCTCTGTGTCACTTTTCACACCAGACTGTAGCTTTGGGGCGTGAGCCTGTCTCTCCTACTCCCCGTGAACTACTTCAGGCCGAAGTACCCAGGCTGGCCTATGTTCTCCCAGCACCGCTGTGTTGAATGAATGAATCAGTGAGACATTAACAAATAATTACCAGGCAATTCACGGCAAGGCAAGCGGCAGAAGTGACCTGTACATGGAAAGTGCCACGGAACCCTGAGGAGCAGGCACCGAACTTGCCCGAGGGGAAGGCTTCTCGGAGGAAGTGGCATCTGAGGTGCAAAAGCACCCAGGCTGAGGCAGGACATCTGTGAGGACAGGAAGGTTTGAGGGGGCAGGGCTCCTCAGGACACTGCCATGCGTGTTCGGGGAACAGGAGGTCATGGAGGGGGTGAGGGAATATATTCTGAGCCTGAAACGGTAGACAAGCAGTGGATGAAGATCCACTTTTCAAATACCATTATGGGTGTGCAATCCTGAAATGGTTAGTGATCCTATTTATCTGGGGGTCTGTTTATTTCCAGTTTTGTTTCTCCCGTCTCACTCCTGCTATAAGATTTCTATTTCCTTAAAAATGTCCCTTGGCCCAGAGGACAATATTGTGCCCAGCACTTAAGAAACATAAGCTATTTGACAGCCTGACAAAAAGAAAGGCCTATGGTTCAGTTTTTTAAAAATGAAATGTTTGTAGACACTTTCGGTTTGCTTTTTGTTCAGCTGTTTTCATTAAATGGCATTTCTGAAACACTAGAAATAAAAACTGAAGATGAAAAAGGGATTAGTTTTAATTATACAGTGTCGTAACAGTAATTGAACACACCAAAAATAACTTGTTTTATCACTTTCTTTAAAATTATGATTTATGTAAGATGACACAAGATATAAATGAAAATGTATTAACTCATTTATCATTCATTTCATAAATGCAAATTAGCTCGATCTGCCCACTGGTGCTTAGGACCCTCTGCTTTCAACAGGAGCTCGTGCATGTGGTGTGGAGTCGACCTGCCCCGTGGCCAGCACCTTCCTCTACCCTCACCGGGCCAGGTGGGCCTCTCCTAAAGCCACAGCCAAGGTGAAGGGCTCTTCGTATATTACGATTTAGCCTATGGGAGGAGGAATTTTTATTCAAATAGTTTAATGCAGAGTAAAAGGTACTTATGGTTTTTAAAACTAGACACACTAGGGAACTGAAGGATATTGTGTAACTGACCAGTGTTTTTTCCAGGCAGTCTTTCGACAGGATTGGTATGCAAACAGGTGTGTTGATCCAGTTAAAATCAAACTTCCTGAAGACATTTCTTGAAGACAATACCAATCCCCTTCTAATTTGGGGTACTTTTATAATAGTAATTTTATTTTGCTGTCTTCCCCTCCCATAACATTTGTAGAAAGTTCTGTTTATCAGACTCTCTATGTAAAGCACACACACACACAAACACCATATAAATTTGTTTTTCAGGAAAAATGATTCTAAAGTCAAGGCATTGGAAATGAGTGTCTTTCATGGGCGATATTGTTTCCTTAATACAGGTAGATAAAATCAGCACGAATGAGAGAAGGGAAATCAAGGTAATATTTGAAAGGAAGTGGCAGAGCTGAGAATGAATGACATACACGATCAGAATGAAATAACAGAAAGGCAAGGAATCCAGGTAATAAACAGGCTTCACAACAAAGGAAATGAAGCTAAAGGACCACAATAGAGTAAAAGTAGGCCAGCATTTAAGGTCACATTGAAAAAAAGAGAAAACTAATAAGAAAGAGGCAACTAGTTTTGATGGCCCACACTTCTTATCTGATATTTGATGGTTCTGCGGACACGTTTATTTGTGTTCATTTTAAAAAGGGGCAGGGATGAAAAAGAGAAAGAGGCAGGAAAAGCATCCCAGGCAGAGGGAAGGCCAAGTCCAGGGACTGAGGCAGGAAACAGTAGAGAGAAGCAGGGAGGGGAGTCTGGACCCTCGGGGGTGAGTGGGGAAGTGGTGGGACTGGAAACAGAGAAGGCCATCAAAGGGTATGGCAGAGTGGTGACAAGATCAGAGTCATTATGTTTTGCTACAATTCTGATACCTAAGTGATGCATATGCTTAACTTGTTGGGTTGTTTTAAGGATGTAAAAATCATGTATATAAAGTGTGGAGAGTAATGATTAGCATATGCTGGAAGCTCAATACAATACTCTAAGACATTCAAAATATGTAGCACATTTCTTCATTTCTAGAAATCACACCCAGCTCAGGTTTATCTGTAAAGGTTAGCCCGAAGACAGTTTCTGGAATGAATCTCTTCTCCTTGGAGCAAACAAGAATTTTAGTGCTTAAGGCTTTAGGAAGACAGGAGGAGACTGTTCTGATTCTTAGTCCAGTGGTTGTCCAGGTCAGCTCTGGCATCCTTCACCTAGACTTCCAAGGCATCGGCATGTAGTGTCCAGGACAACCACACCCTCTCCCACATCCTCAGTCCTCAGAGACTGTCTGTTAGAGGGGGGTGCCAAGGAACCCATCACTCAGATGTTAAAAGGTTAGAAGTACCCAACTCACCTGGGGATGGGGACCTCCTCAATTCAACCCTCAAAACACTAACCTCAATTGGTGGGCGTGCAAAAAGGCACAGCCTCTTAGGAAACTAGTTTGCCAGTTCCTTCTAGAGTGAAATGGACACTCACACTGTGACTCAGCAATCCTATTCAAGAGTATTTACCAAGGGACATAAAAAATTACATTTATCCAAAAGCCTGAAAGCAAGTGTTTATAGCAGCTTCATTCACAATCTGCAGGAACTAGAAATGATCCAAATAAGTTCTTTCATACAATGCACAACTTACTACTCAACAATGCGGATGTGTGACACACTAACACTCACAGCATGGAAGAATCTCGGAAGCAGTGTGCAAAGTAACAGAAGGAAGACTCAAAAGACTTCATATAGTATTATTTCACTTCAGAGATAGTCAGAAACAGCGACGCTCTGAGAACAGAAGACAGAGTTGTAGCTGCCAGGGAGTGGAGAGAGAATGCCATTTTGGACTAATGGCACTATTCTATGGCTTAATTGTGGCAGTGATTACACAATGGTATTTGTCAAAAGTCGTAGAATTGTATGCCATAAAGAGAGTATTTTACTGTGTGGAAATTGTATCTCAAGAGAAAAAAAAGAAAAAAAATAAACTCCTACCAAATTGCTTTCCCTTTCTTTCCCTTTGGAGACAATCCAGCCTCATTTCCTTGAATGGCCAAGCCGAGCAGCAGGCAGAGACCTGCACAGAGACTGTTCTGTGCTTAGAAACTTTTCTGGTTTGGAGGCCTTTGATCCCACGTAAAGACAGAAAAGATGCTCAAATGCTGTTCTTTGGCTCCCACGGAGCAAAGGCCTACCCTTCAGGAGGAGACACAAGATTATCTTTTAACCCTCCTTGATGCACCTCCAGCTGCATGGGGGTGGCAGGGGGCCCGAACAAACAGAACAGTCTAGGGGTTGTCCTGGAGACTTGGAATTGCTGGTTGGTTTGTTTTTAAGCTTGAATTCCCAGAAGGGAGAGAAGTAGATAAAAATTACCTTTAATTCCTTGATGAGAAGGCCTGGTGGAGAAATAAGACAATGTAACCTCTCCACAAGTTTTCAGCT
>PVKM010024448.1:0-20510 GCA_004027735.1 Carollia perspicillata
TGGCAAAGGAAATAGACTTCCAAGAAGTCCAGAAAGCTCAGAGAGTCCCAAAAAACTTGGACCCAAGGAAGCACACACCAAGGCACATCATAATTACCAAAGATTGAAGATAAGGAGAAAATCATAAAAGCAGCAGAAGTAAAGGAGACAGGTACCTACAAAGGAGTTCCCATTAGATTGTCAGCTGATTTCTCAAAAGAGACCTTACAGGCAAGAAGGGGCTGGAAAGAAGTATTCCAAGTCATGAAACACAAGGACCTACATCCAAGACTGCTCTATCCAGCAAAGCTTTCATTTAGAATGGAAGGGCAGATAAAGTGCTTCTCAGATAAGGTCAAGTTCTAGGAGTTCATCATCACCAAGCCCTTATTTTATGAAATGTTAAAGGGATTTATCTAAGAAAAAGAAGATAAAAAAGATGAACAGTGAAAGGACAGCAAACTCACAGTTATTAACATCCACACCTAAAACAAAAGAAGACTAAGTGGACACCTAAAACAGGAGTGGAGCCACAGAAATGGAGATCACGTGGAAGGTTAGCAACAGGGAAGTGGGATGAGGAGGTTGGGGAGAAAGTATGGAGAATAAGTAGCATAGATGGTGGGGAGAAAATAGACAGGGAGAGGGCAAGAGTAGTGTGGGAAATGTAGAAGCTAAAGAACTTATGACACATGGACATGAACTAAAGTGGGGGAGTATGTATGGGAGGGGGTGTGCATAGTGGAGGGGAATGAAGGGGGGAAATGGGACAACTGTAATGGCATAATCAATAAAATATATTTAAAAAATGGAAATAAAAATGGCATCACAATTTTGTAGCGATTGAGAAAAGGCAATAGGATGCCCCATTTGTCTAGAAGAGCACTTCAACTTGATACTGGTCAGGCAGCATTTATGTTCGTGTCTAGCCTGCAAACCTATTGACTGTTCTCATACAACATGCTTAGTACCTTCTACGGTTCACCAAAGTTTTCAGGGAGGAGTGTGGTATGGTAAGAGCAGGGTTTGAGACATTTGAACATGTCATTCTACCTCTCACCTTAGGACTTCTGCAGATGTTCGTCCTTGGGCCTGGAACACTCTCGCTTCCTCCCCCACCTGTCGTGCTAACTCCTACACTTTACATCCAAGAGCAGCCATCACTTCCTTGAGGACGTTTTCCTTGACCTCGCTCAATAGGTCAAATACTCCATCTCTTCCTTATGTGCTCTATGATAACATAGTCTTTTCCTTCAAAATATCTATCATAGTTGTGAGTCTACATTTATTAGTTTGATTTTTTAATCATTCTTTTTTATCTCACTAAACTGTACAAAGACAAAGATTGTTGTGCATATTTGCTCTCTATTCCCTGCATCCAGCACAGCGCCATGCCCATTTAAGACATTCGGTAATTATTTGTTAAATAGATGAGTAAATGTTAAGAAAAAAAATATATATCACAATTTAGGTTCTTAGGGTCTCATTCAGCTTTTAATAGAATATCATCATTATTTTCCCATATCCAGACCATATCCAGAGCTTTCTAATCTCTATGGCTCACAATCTGATGGCAGGCTTTCCCCCCAAATACTAGTTATTCATAATTCATATGTGCTTTTCAGGTTTCAATGAGTTTTCACACTCATTTCTACATTTCACTCAGTTTGCTGATGAGGAATCTGAAATTCAAAATGCCACATAAACAAAACACAAAGTTAAAGCTAGAATTCTAACCACACCACAGCTTTTAGAAAATCTGAAAAGGGAAAGAGAGGATCTGAAAATTGAGTCCACTTCTGAAGGCCCATGGGGATCTACAAAAATAGAGATATCTCTCCAACCCCAAACAAAGACAGATTTAATTTATTAAAGAGTTTATTTTATTTTATTAAAATTGTGTTAGATTGGGTCACATAGTTATCTGACCAGAGAGCATATCTCATTTGGAAGTGTAAAAATGGTAAAAAAAAAAGAGCATTCATTCCAATTTCATGGCTTGGACAGCAACCCTACCAATTTCTCCATTATGTACCTGTTTTGTGCTTATTCTTTATGCCGTGTAATCACCACATTAACATGCTCTCCTGTTCTCTGTTTGTCTATGCAATGCAATTTAGCACTCCACTACCCCACTGGCTCTCAATGTTTCTTATGCATATCTTTAGTCACAAGACTAAAGTAGAAATACGTAGGAACTATGTCTAAGCACAACTGAGCGCCCTGTACTCAATGGTCTTATGGGTCATTTGAGCTCGTCACCTCTTCTTACAGAAGTCATTGGGCAGCAGTCCATCTCAAAAGAGACGACTGAGACACTGAGCACAGAGTTTGAGTGTTGAGTTAGAATGGCAAAAATTGCAGTGCTGATCTTTTCCTCAGAACATGTGTGAATTAGACCTGGGGATAAGAAAATGAAAAAGTGCTTGTCATTTTCAAGTAGGGTATGGTCTACCTGATGAGAGTGCGGAGGGTTGAGTCCTGCAGCAGGGAGCGTGCAAAGCGCATCAGAGACTGATGTTCTCACAGGATGGGTGAGGGCAAGTTAGGAGTGGGGAAGAGTCCATTGGGCCATAAGACCAGGAAAAACCGTGTCTGCGTGTCAGGGGACTAGGAATGCATGGGCGAGAGATGAGAGTGTTCCAGGAGGTTGGGAGCAGGTTTTAAAAGGTAGTGCTGGGAAATTTGATCTTGATCTTGAAGACATAGGAGAAAAAGTTTTTTGAACTGGAAAAGTAACACAATTCCATTTATACTCAAGAAAGAATCTCTTTGGACAATGAGATGAATGGGTAGAGACTGATGGTAGAGAGACTGTGCAGGACAATGGTAGGACAATCCAGGTGAGTGACTGCATCAGCCTGTGGTAGGAGAGTGGGGAGGAGAAATGAAGTCGGCAGAGTTTGGTGAGTCACTGGAGGGGAGGTCTAAGGGGCAGGAGGAATTCAGGGTCTCAGAGCTTTGGCCTTCAGAGTCTGTATCACATTCCTTTGGTATCTTTAGAGGTCAGTCTTTTATTTCTTTTATATATGTATATAAATATATAATTCGCTCATAAAATATATATTTTTTTGGTGACAGCAATCGATTCTGCTCTCTTAGCAAATGTCAATAATGCAATATAGTATTATCAACTATCTCAGTCTTACAAACACCAAAAACCTCTGACTTTACCAGAATTCCAACCTGGCAAATTAGGTAGGCAATAAAAGTAAGTAATATATTTTTATTTTGCACTAATTGAAAAAACTGAAAGACCTCACAAGCTGATTTAGACCAAAAGTAAGAAAAAGGCAACACAACTAAATAAAAAAACAACATGTTTTTTCCATTTCTTGGAGGAGCATCTTACAGATGAATATAAAATGTTTTGAAGAATGGTATTATTTTATGAAGGTGTAGTCTCTTAAGTGTTAAGAAGACCATAATGAGAGATGGGTGAAAAGGTGAAGGGATTAACAAATACAAATTGGTTGCTACGGAATAATCATAGAGAGGTGAAGTACAACATAGGGAATATAGTCACTAACATTCTGATAATTGTGTATGGTGTCAGATGAGTACGGAGTTTATCAGGGTGATCACTTAGTGAGTTATAGAATATCTAATCCCTCAGGAGGACACTTGAAACTAATATAATGATCAGCTGTATGTAAGCTGTTATTGAAAAATTTTTTAAAAATGATTTAAAAAAAAGAAAAACTGTTCAACCACCAAAGAAAAAATGGCAGAAACAATTTTGTGGCCATTTCATGCTCGTATGCAAACAAGCCCTGACAATCCAGGCTATGGACAGTGACACGTTTTGCCAGCTATTCAGCAGGGTAGCCTCCTTCCTCTTTATCCAAGTTTCAGTTCTGCTGACTGGCAGAGACTAGAGTGCAAATTTACCAATTTTGAATTTATTTCTGGAAAGGATCACGAGTAAAATATTTGCCTTTTCATAGCAAATTCATTCAAAAACACCCAATAATATACCTATACAGTGAAAAGAAAGTATTAAGGGAAGACTCAAGAAAGAAAGTGCTCTGCAGGGGGGAAGGTGCTGGAAGGCAATACTCACAGAGACCGGAGGCTAAGCAACTGCTGGAAAGTGTCAGCCTCAATTTCATAGATTTCATTATGTCGCAGATCTCTGAAATGACAGAGTCCCAAAGGTTGATTTCAAAGTCACTGGTTTCAAAGATTAGTCTTCAGAGAACTTTTACAGAGTGATTCCCTTGCTCTCAATCAAGGAAACACATGAAATGAGATTATCAAGTGACCTTTAAAACAATTTTGTTTTTTTTTAAGAACATTACAATTTACACACGTAAGTATTGTTTTTGCTCTTTCAAAGCAGCTCGTTTCTTTGAGTGAATATAAACCTATATTCCAAATGCCATCTTCACTGAAGTACTTTGATGCCTCTCTTGGCTCTGCCTTCTAAGCTTTTCTTGCATTTGAGGGTCTTCAGGAGTTTCAAATCTTTACCTTTCAAAGATGGATTATTTTTTCCCCTTAATTATCCGAAGGCATTAAAAAAATAAATTGGAAAGGATAGATGGTTGACATTGTTTTGATCGAAAACAAAGTATCATTATACAGCAATAAGGCTGATGTTTTATGGACGAGGCAATTTTAAGAGAGGAATTCTAAAATGTTTCCTGTGTAAGAAGCATCAATGGCACCTTAAATATAGCAAATATGGTCCTTCCTCTAAAGATGACTCTTGTGAAACAAACGTACCGACAAACTCAAATCCCCCATATGAAAAAATACCCCTGTGTACTGGGTATACAAGTTCAGCAAAATTTCAAAGCTCAAACAAACCTACATCGTATCACACCAAATTCATGATAAAAAAGGGAAATGCTTAGTAAGTGGTTTATGTATCATACAGTGCATGGTGAAATAATATTCTTTGTTTTCCAAACCTTATTCCCATCCTACATAGTCACACCTTGTGTGTGTCCAAAGGGAACACATCAAATATCTCCCCAGTGACCCCTGAAATGTGGGTTTGGGCTCCTCTTATTTTTGCCAGGTGACTTAGAGACTCTATAGACGTACATTTTCTGAAGCTTTTGGCAGACTGAAAAACTGGGCAAATCTTCCAGCAGGTTGTAAGATAGATCCCTGAAAAACAGAAGGCACAAAGGGAATACCTGTTACATGCTAATTGTAAGGAAGCACGTTTGCCCCCCTTCCCCTCTACGACGAGGTATCCCCAAAGGCTGGCACTGAACATTTCTCCACTCTTGACCCGGGGCGGTAGTCCCCAGTAGGATTGGATTAAGCAGTAGATTAAAATGTTTACTAAAATGTAACTATTATACTTCTTTAATTTATTTAAATAATTTACTTAATGAATTTATTTACATTTTGTTAGTGATGATCTCAGTGTTCTAGCTATTATCTTACTGAAATGAGTACAAATCAAATTAAATAACTGTGCCTCCCTTCCTAAGAGCTGCTGTATTTCTACAGCTAAAAGAATCATTGTTGGTTCTTTTCTAATCAACTAAAATAAAGTCCCAACAACAATTCCAAACATTGCACTAACTTTGAAATCAATCACTATGAGGGAGGGGGGTGGGAATCTAAAAAATCTTCAGCCAAAACTCAACAAATTACAGAATAGCAAAAACATCTGGATATATTTAGAGTATAATATAACTAATCTAAAACAAGCCATGGTAATTTGCAGAAAGCTTAAAAAAAGAAAGATGGTAGATAAAGTAACATTGATATATATATATAATATATACAAATATTATATATATGTATATATGAATCTTGTCTCATGTTTCAGAAGTTATCAGCTAATCAGCTAACACCTTTTCATGCCTGATTATAATTCTTAAAACAAGATCACCACTCTGCAACTAAAAAAATCAATACTATTTCCTAAGAGTCTTTTAAGTTATTTTGTTCTTTAATTGATCACTTCATCCTACATTTATTGAATAAATGGAATTTATATAGAAGTACAATTCATTTACTATGCATATATTTCAGATAAAGCTGTTTGCAAATGCAAATTTACAGTTTATACTAGAGTTTTCAAAGACTAAACTGAATCAATAAACAAAACAAAACCATACCTTCCACCTGTACACAATTACACCTGGTTAATAATATGATTTGTTATTTTGAAAAGTGAGTAAAATAAAATGGCCACACATACTACCAAAGCCGGTAATAATTTAGTTCACTCATCTCCACAGACTTCAAAGAGACAACTCCTTCCTGTGTACCTCTTAGTACAGGGTATATAAAACCCTCTCCTACATAAGCATGCAGTATCTATCTCCTCCTACCTAACTTCTACCTACTGATTTTCATGGTAAACTCATCAAGCACTTCTCATATATAGATCCCATGCTTACAGCTTTTCCTGAACTATTTCATTTAATCCTTATGGTCACGTTATGAGGCAGACACTATGATTACCCCCATACAATGTGAAATGACTCACCAAAGATCACCGCCTAGCTAATATGTGGGAATGGCCACACACAGCCAAGTAATGCCCACAGAGGTGAAGCAATCTGGGGGCAAACTACTCATGTGCGGGGAAATTTCTTCAAGTAACAAGTACTCAGTGGATGATTCAGCCTCAAAGGGGAGCTCTCTGACCTCTACTTTTAGAGCCAAAAGTAGACCGTAGTAGAGGTCAGGACCCTGAGTTCTGTTCTCAGCTTCAACTGATTCTGCTTGGTTGATACACTGGCCAAAAGCATTGGCATCTTTCTCAGTTTTCTTCTTAATGAGAAGATACCTGCTTTGCTGATCTTGCAGAGCTGTTATGAAGAACAAATCAATGCTTTGAAATGCTTTGGAAATGGCAGTATACTGCCATTCACTGGTTTGTCATCCACTGGTTTGTCAGTCAGACTCCACTTAGGCAGTTCTAGACCTGAGTGGTTTACCATGTAGTGGGTGACATCGTGGAGACAGATGCAGTTTAAATACTGGTTCCCTACTAATCAATTATAGAATGTGAAATCCTAGTCGTGTTACTGAGCCAGCTTCCATAAGGAATGAGGATAACTACACCTATTCTGGGTACAGTAGGCAGAATTCTAAGATGACCCCAAGATTTCCACCACCTGCTGTACTCCCACTTCCACCTATGTATTCAATCACACTGCCTACACGGACATTCTGGACTCTGCTACTTTCTTGTAGTGTGACTTTGACAAATGCACTTAAGTTCCCTAATTCTCAGTTTTCTCAACTGGATCTACCCCTCCCAGGAAAATGTGGAGTGAAGAAGAGGAGACTACTTCTGCATGTTTCTTTCAAACGTGAATGGCTGACTCCGAGGCTATCACATGGTGTTATTGCCATCCCGTATCACTGAGCAACTGTGGCCGGGAGTAGAGGAAGGCAGAACTACCAGGGCAGACCTTCTCATTCTTCCACTTAACCTTTGGAGTGCTGATTGTAGTTCTGCTGCTAGGTAGAGCCTATGGTGGAATTGCAGGCATTCAACTGCCGCAGACGTCTATGATGTGAGAACAGGGCCATGGCAACAGGCTCTTTCATTAAGTCCCAACCTTGCTTGTGAGGATGACAATGGGGTTGAGTGGAAGCTAGGGAGAGGGCTGAAAATGGAAGGTCAAAACAAAGCTCTTCAAGGTTCTCTAAACTACTTTTCATAAAACATGATAAAGGCAGAGAAAAAAAGCTCCAAGCCAACACCAATGACCTATGCCAACAGTTTAACCATTAGAACATGGCACTCACAACGATACCCGAAGAATGTCTGGTTGTCTTTATCAGGCTCTGCGTGGGCCTGATAGCACAATTTTTTATTTTGGCGTCACAGTGGGTTTTTAATCTATTTTGTTATTTTCTTTTTTCCTGCTCTACAAAGTCTTTAGATGGGGAAATGAAGCTATTTGGGCTTGTTCCTATCCGTTTTCTGAAAGGAAATGTGTGCCAGTTGGAAGTCGAATGGGAGAACGTTTGGGGTTTGGAAACAGGCCGCAAGGCCATGGTTACCAGGGTCACGTCAGAGCCACTTCCCCTGCCCAAAGTGGGCAAAGGAGGCCTGACCTCCTGGAGACCTGCAAGGAAAGAACTTTCTCCCCCTTTACAGGATTACTGAAATCATATCTGCCGCTTCCCCTAAATGGAAGTTGCCTGTTTATACTACATTATTGCTTTACTGATACGTACAGCATTTGGAGATTAGGTAACTGATCGCACACAGTGTGAGGAAGAGAAGAGATCTGTGCTCCAGTTAGAGTCCTGTGGAAACACAAAGCAGACATGATTCTTTTATTCAGGCATCCTGCAGTGACATATTTTGATTCACTGACATTCAGACTGGTCAGGCCTTAAGAGCAGTGCCTGTTCTGGTCAAAGTCAAAGAGCCTTCTCAAGTACTTACAGACTCTCCAGGCTCGCAGTTCCAGTTAAATCAGGAAACTCAGTTATTTGTGAGGCACCGTTCAAAGTCCTAGGAGGAGGGGCACATGAGTATTACTGGGAGAAGATTCTAGAAAGGAGTGATTTTTAGTCCCATTTTTAAGACACTGTAACTTAACTTGTAACATGTGTTTGTTTTTTTACAGCAACTCTACAAAGGGAAAGTGATATGTAAGAGAAAAACTTACAGTGTTCTTAGCTCAGGTAAATGTTGAAAGGTGGATCTTCCAACAAGCTGGATGGGGTTGTCATAGAAATGTCTGAAAAGAAATCCAAAACCCAATGTCTTAGTGAAAAACTTGAATGGCAAATGAGTATCTATTCAAATTTCAACAAGTACATTAAATGTATTTATATAATTTTGATTATACTATATTATATAACATTCTTGATTGTGTGGTTGCAGGCAAACCTCAAAAATGTTTTGACTCATATTATGAGACTTTTGGTAAGAAATTCATACTATACAAAATTAAAAATTTCTGACAGCAAGATAGAGTGATAGTTTCTAATGAGGAACGCCAATGAACTGACTGTAGTTATCACTTGAAAATCTTCCCTGCCTCCAGCATCTGTGGATTATCAACTGAACAGCAAAAGGGCAGTTCGAGGGGCTGGCAAGCATGTCATGAATTCAATAAAGGGGAAGTTCTATACGTGACCATGAAGATGATGTCCTCTGGTCAAACCTTATCATGATACACAAAATGGACACCTCAACTTATTTGAGAGGAAATGAGCCATTTTGGTTTTTTTTTTTAAATGTCAGAATTTTTTGGAATTAGTTATTGCTCGAAAAGGTGACATGTCATTAGAGCTTAAAAATACGTGGTTTTACAGACACTCTCATTGTGTTGGAATTTGTACCGCCTGGTCAATGGGCCTCAGAAACAGTTCCGAGCTGTGACATCCTTCTAGTTCAGTGGAATCCAATAGGTATTTGTCGGCAGCTACTGTGCTCCACATATGAGGGGAGGCAGTGCAGGGACGGAGAGCCCCACCCCCTGAGGAGGCTGTTCTTAGGTGGCTACCACACACCTGCTGTTATGCTAACAGCCGAGGGTTTGAAGCAGAATGATTAAATGTCTCTTCCTTAAAGAACCTTGGGATCATTTGAGATGAAACAAATAAATAAGATTGTATCACTTTCTAGCTGACAAAACATTTTCAACTGATCCACCCACCAACTTAATAAAATCTGTAGTGTAGACACTTAAATGCTATTTTCCTTAATTTTGGAGGAATAAACCGAGGCTCAGATACTTTGACAAGTTCATGACCTTCCAGAGCTTCGATTTTCTAATTTGTTCAACTGAGAAACTAATACTAAGTTGTAGGGTTTGTGCACGCATCGAAAGGACTGATGCATGCATAATATTTGGCACTCTGCCTGGGATGTCATTGTCCCCTGGGTTCCCTTCTGTGCTTCTAGCCTCTGACCTCTTCTTTTCCCTTGCACTAAATAATTTCTAAAAGAAAGAGCTGGAATATAGGTTTTAGGATTAAAAAAGAAATTTTCCTCATAAGATTACATTATCCTTTATCTACACTGTATGCTTACACGTTCATACGTATATGCACACTGGACACATAGATGCACATGCTTGTATACATGAGGCAGAAGCGTCACACATATAAATAAGGAGTTAAAGGATTCTCAGAAGAGAGTGTTCTCATGAAGCCAGGAAAAACTTCATGGAAATATCACTTGAAATAGACCCTGGAAAACAAAATTCCAATAAGCATAGTGAGGGGAGAGAATCATAGGAGCAAAGGAAGTAAGGAAAGGCATTCATGCCGTGAATGTAGCTTAGGTGGTCTGGGTGTTGGCACCGGGTAGCTGAGTTGAGCTTTGGGGAACTGATCAAGGGGTTGGCTTGGGCCACATGGAAGGCTGGGAATGTCAGGGTAAGGAGTTTGTATTTAATGTAAATGAACAATCCTGGATCTCTGTGTTTTACAGCAAGAGAGTGACAATATAGATACTGTGTTTCAAGAGAGGTGGTGAAGGCAGGGAGATGAGCCTTAGACTGATAACAATCTAGAGGTAATGGCTAGCAGACAGGCTGATGGGCAGCTAGGACTACAGAGGGTAGGAATGAGGCTTGGGAAGTCCAAGGACACAGGAAGCCCTTGCCTTCACAGAAAGTGGGAATGGAAGGTGTTGTGAGGGTAGCAATGACCAGAGATGGAAACAGAGGCAGAAGCAAGGAGAGGAGAATTTCAGGGGGTTTAGTCAACACCAAATGCTGGAGAGAAGCATTAATAAATGGGAGAGGGGGTGGGGGTGTGGCCTGTTGGTCCTGCTCAAGCAGTATTAGCATATCAAAAGAATGATTAAAAAACCGGTCTTGTGGCTGCTAGGCAAAAGAAGCAAAGCCAATGCGATTTGCCAACCTCTTACTATGTAAATACTCTCTAATGAGGACTAATGTTTATAGGCAATAAACTTTAAAACCCTTAGTTTTCCAACATACTGTCAGAACATTTCAGGAATGATGAATGGTATTTTTCTTTCAGTTGTCAGAGCTAATTGAGACGGACTCCAGCTCATTTGTGACAAATGCTTCACAGTTCCAGAAAGCCTCTCAATTAAGTTGGCACAGGATGGGTATCTGCCCAGAAATGTCCTTAGAGTCATGTTCAGCAGTTGTCCTTACTCTCTTCCCCCATATTCAAGACCCCTCACTCATGACTTCAAGTCTGCGGATGGTCTTTTAACTAAGAGCCAACTTAACACTAACATATTTTCATCTTCCTATATATCTGTATATGATCAATCTTCTGTCTGTGCTAAATGTGGAACACAGCATTAATTATATACTATGGTTGTACGTCTATTTTATACTTTTATGGTACATAAATCATCAGCTATGTCTTTCTATGACATAGGCATATTTCTAGAATTACGACATACCTTGTAATTGTATAAATGTGACTCAATGAATGGATATAGAGACGGCACAGAACAGTATTCCCATCCTCCACCATCAGATGAGGCTGGAGTCTATTGTGGCAAAAGACTCCTATTTGTATATAATAATGTATATTTCTAGCACACTTCAATTCATGTTCTGAATGACTAGCTGACCTTGACACTGATACTTTAAAAATCAGTTTTACTCCTTAGAAAAGAGAAGCAAAGCATTTTGCAAGATTATTGTGAAGTGAAACAAGGCGTCTGAGGCTATGAAGTCTATGCAATGCACTTTGAAGGTTCTAGAAAAAAGTATCTTTTATATTATTTCAGCATTCAGCTAAAACCTGGCAAAGCATTTCTCCATAGGCTCCTCTGCATAGTCTTACACTGACTGAGAAAAAAATTGGGCAAATATAGAACATTCATTGTAACGTATTTAAAAGAGCAAGACATACTCTATGTCCAGATGAAAAAATTGAAAAGAACTATAGCCACTTACATTGTAATAAGAGAAGGGTTGCCTACAAATGCTTTCTCAGGTATGGACTTGATATTGTTGCTATGAAATCCTCTAGAAAGAGAAGAAAACACAATTTATTAAAAAATAATGTGTGGGGTAAAATTATTTGATCGTCCTCAACCCCTCTCGCGTGGCAACACCAGCACTTTTGTTAAGTACAGGATAAGGTCACATTCAGCTATGCGTTTTGAAGCTTAGGTGCCCTCACTGACTCTCTAGGAGAAAAGGAAATCGCCAGCTGCTATCTTGAAAGAGAAATAAAGAAGCTGAAAATAATGAGTGTGCTCTATGGAAACTTACAATCTGATGTTATGTAAAGAAAATTCATCTGTTACTATCTGCTGGAGCACCACTGTGTCACAACCTGAGACAGAGGGAACTGTCTTTGGAGAGGGATTATGAACACCCCTCCTGGCCCCATTTGAAGCTAAGAGAAGAGAAAAGTGACGTCAGCTTCAGTGAAATAGAGATTTCAGTAATCTCCTTACGGGGACGGAATTTCCTGAGCTGAAGGAAGGCGCCCAGTGAATCTGTGGTACCAGATTGATTCTCATCTCTTGATGTTGATGCTGTCCGAATGGGAGGGGGCCAGGGACAAAGGTCTTTGGGTGGCACGTGGGCCTGTGGGTGAGGCGAGTGGTGGTCTTTGGTCTGCCCAGCCACAGGCGATGCCGATGACTTACTTCCCAGCTCGGCCACAGCTGGGTTATCCTGAGGCCGAACCTCCTACAGTTTTTATTATTTTTTTTTTTAATAAACAAGTTTTCTTGTCTACCTCCTTTGGTTGTGTGTCTTGTTTCTCTCTGCCAGGAAAATAGCTCTATGCTTATTTTCTTTTCCAAGTGTTAGAGCATTGCTTACACAGGTTATTTTTAGGTACAATGAAAAATTAATTGTAGTATAAAAAAGAAAATATATGTAACCCAAGACCTAAAAGTTAGCTTTATTTTAGTAAAATTGTCATTTTTTAATTAAATAAGATTCATGAAGTATTTAAAGAATGTGAAAGCATCTAGCACTACACTAGACACATACATTTTAGTCTAGTTTGTAGTGACTTGTGCAACCTAGAAATGTTTTTTCAAAATGCTCCGCAAATAACTGAATTCTATTATAGTTCTGTACAAATCTATAAAGTATATAGATCTTAGGATAATATGTGTTAGGCAAGGAGTATGACTTAGAGAAATATGTATACTTTTTCTAATATACATATATTAGAGAAATCCATTATAAATTGAAAAAGATTGTCTGATGTTTGCTGGTAATAGAATCAATTAAAGTATATTTCAAGTATACTTGACTGTCATTTATATGAATTAAAACTTTTTCTAGTAAGTCACATGTATAGTGATCAAACATATTTTAAAATAAATTTATGAAGAATAGAGATTTCTGCCCTGGCTGATGTGGCTCAGTGGATTGAGCACTGGCCTGTGACCCAAAGGGTCATTGGTTTGATTCCCATCAGGGCACATGTCTGGGCTGCGGGCCAGGTCCCCAACAAGGGGCACATGAGAGGCAACCGCATATTGATGTTTCTCTCTCTCTCTCTCTCTCCCTTCTCCTTTCTAAAATAAATAAGTAAAATCTTAAAAAAAAAGAATAGAGATTTCCCATTATATTTGCCCTGTATACTTACAGTTCTTTAAGGTTGGAGAGTGTCCTGATTGCAGTGGGGTATTCATCAAGGTTATTATAATTTAAATCTCTGAAAATAAGTGAACAGTCTTTTCAGTTTTTCATCTACACATTCACATATATTACAATTACAAGGACAGTTGCCATGCCATTTCAAAGGACCAGTATCATTGATGAAAATTCTCATCCTGGACACCTTGGAGGACTGCTCTGTCCGTGTCCCCTGTGGAGGGCGTGTATCCCTCATAACCCAAGGTCCAGGACGACAACCTGCTTCTGGAGAGCTTTGTATATGCGGAGTACTCTCACGAAGGACATTAGGTCTAGAATTTTCTCAGGGACACAAATAATGATTTGGATCAGAACTGCGATGTTTTCCTTGGTCTGTGAGACAAAGCTCTGTATTACCTTTCATGACCAAAGATGGAATAGTCAAACAATCTCAAATAATTAATTTCTCTGTTTGTTATGAGACAAATGGCTTTTCCGTTCTATTACTCACAAGAGCTTTATAGATTTGCTCCGCCTTCTATCTACATCTTCGTATGAAAAAGTAATTGCCTCCTGGTCTCTGGGAATGGCAGATTGCCCAGATGACTCAGAAAAACCTTTCGGTCAGGCAATCAGATGTGGTTAGATCTTCCTCTGTGGAGAAGAATTGCTCTTTAATTTTAAGAGAGATAATTTAACTGAGTTAAACATGAATCAAGATTCCTCCTTGTCTGACACAAACCATCCTTAAGCTATACTGCAGGCAGGAAACTTGCGTCTTTGTGGACATACATTTTCTTCCTGTTTGTAAATCTCTCCAGATGCTCTGTTTTGATTAAAAAAGGATTGGGCCCTTATAAATTACTTGGATTTCGAGTGAGGGAAAGGAAGAGGTTGGGAGTAACCAATTTACTGATCCTCTGTAGCCCTGGGCAAGGTAAGGGGGGTGGGGCAACAAGTCTCAGGATTGTGTCCTGGAATGTTTTGTTGTGTAGTATTTATATGCAATTCTGGGTCCTCACTTTGCTGGGGAGAAAGCCTGTTTATGGAAATACCCATCAAAGTCCGTCTTGTTTTTGTCCCTGTTGAGTTCAAAAGGACCGGGAGGTGCTTTCCATTGCTGAGATCCCCAGCCCAGCCCTGTGTTGATAAGGGAGAAGTTCTCATTTTTTTCCTAGCAGCTGATGGAAGCTGCTTGCTTGTGCCATTAAGTTGACATCAGAGTCCTGCCTGGACAAGTTCATCTTTGGCATCTCCTTATGAGGATGATTCCTCTCTTCTTAGAGGAAACACAGAGAGACTTAAGTAACCCTGGAAGGGCCAATCAGCCTCAAGAAGACGGCCAACAACAGTGGATCACACTTGATCAGAAGTTAAACTAATCATGTGCAAATTGCTAAGATCTGCATGCAAAAATGAGTAATGGGCCCCATGGCCAGAGGACAGGTGGTCACCTGCTTCTGCATTCCTGGTCAGAGCCAGCAGTATGGAGTCAGTGGCCCTGTGTGCTTTATGGCACTTGAGTATTAACAACATGGGGGTTTGGGCTGGGGGCAGAGCTGGAGCCACCCTCCTCTCCCAGAACACTAGGAACCCTCACTGCTTGTCACCCCACCCTCATTACACCTCTCCCACTCAACAGGGCAACAAACAGCAGCTCCTCACCTGGGAAAAGGCTCGGCCCAGTGGGGAAGCCCTTCTCCAAGTGACTCTGGGATACAGTTTAGGCTACGGTCAGCTGGCTGGGCTCTATTTTTATAATAAGTAACAACTCAAAATTCCATATTTGACCTATTCTTTGGAAGTAGAATATAGCAGTAAACATGGTTTTCAGAGTCAAACTAGAGAATGAAGCAAACCCCAGTTATGCTGTTGACCAACTCTCATGTGGGTAAAATAATTCATAGCACTAGAGCTAGATGGGATAGTGATGTCTGCTCTCAGAGGAAACAAAATATGCCAAATGCCTAGTGCAATATTTCACTATAGATATCCTCAATACGTGGAGCTGCTGTGTCTTTTCAGTCTGTAGATTTGCTTTGCACATGAACCTTTGCTGCTTCTTCCTGAGACACCTGTTCATCTCGGGCTGCAGCCTGGTCTGGGTCCTCCCATCCAGTGGAGAGTGAGCCTGAGTGACAGTGTAGAACTGGTCCTCGACAGAGAATTCACATTCCTAAGCAGTCACTGCTCAGTGGAAAGCATCTCTTTTAGCTTCTCAGGATTCTAACTAACATATCACTCTTGTTAGATTCAAATAAAACCTGTGTTATTGTTCAGCTTTGTGAGGTGTGTGTTGGGGTGTAAGATAAAGTCACTGTGAATATCTGTTTAAAGCTCAGGCAATTAACCAAACAAAACAGCAAGTTTGACTTTAAGGCTATTTTGATTCGTTCAGAATACTCACCGAAAACACTGAAAAAGGGAAACACATAAAGGGTCAACTCACAAGGTCTCTAGGCTGTGGAGCCCATCGAAGCATTTCTTTCCCAGAGAGTGGATTCTATTGTTATGGAGATGCCTGCAGAACAAGGGTACACACGGTCAGAAAGGCTCGCTGCACCGGGGATCCTAGCACGACATCCTGACTGCTGAAACCCAAAGACCCTTCTACTGAAGAACGCACTAATCATATATAAGACATGCTTTATTTAACTGCTTTTTGTAAAAAAGGGCTATATGCTCCATTTACTCTCACCATAGACGATTCTATACCATAGAATTTAATAGGCAGTCCCAGTTTTACCTTTTGGGTTTGAAATACCAGGGAGTATATCATAATATGTGATTGACGAGAGCGAGTTCTGGTTGTTCGGTGTGGTTGCTCCGCGTACCTTCCCACATGGACTATTTAGCATGGCTTTGGGATGTGGGGCGATAAGCAAAGATACTGATGGTCATTGACAAATGGAGGATGGAGGAAAGGTCCTAGGTGTACAAAGCACATTTCCTATTAAAGCCGCTGGCTTATAAAGGCTGCATTCCCAGATGGGGTGACAGGTTAACAGAAAACAGCGCTTTTGACTGCAGAATATGGCGATCAGTTTTATACTGTCCAAGCAGATTAGTTATCTTGACACAGTATTCGTGTGTATAATGATCACCTTTGGCTCAGTTGTAAGTCAGGTAGGCCAAAGCCAGTGAGAGCACTGTGTGCATGACCGAAAACTGCACCAAGTCCCAAAGAGACTTTTGGAAAATAAGCTTAAGGAAGACAGAGTGAGATCTCTCTGGATCTCTGTAAATCTACTTCCTCTGGTGCAGCATTTTCAACTGGTGTGCCTCAAGAATGTTTAAAACATGCAATCCCTGGCTATTTAGTCAGGAGCACTGACCTCTTTTCCCTTAGACTGTCACATAAAAAAAATGACACCAGCTGACAGGATACTAGCCGACTGGTATGAATGAATCAAAATTATACCTGTTGTTTTTTGTCAGATTGAGACAAAATTTATTTATCTTTGGTGTGCTGCAGAATTTTAGTAATTCCTTTATATGTGCCATGGGATAAAAAAGGTTAAAAATTGCTGCTTTAGTGGGAGATAAATTAAAGTATCTCTCCAGCTTTTGGTGAGTCCGTAGCATCACCTTTGTATGTGAAATTCAGTTTAGAAATTTGTTAATGTCACCAAAAATTCATTAGTCTAATAAATATACTTTGGGCTCATGGGAGATCTATGTAGTATTTATTGAGGATCTTCTACATGCAACCATGGGGAAGGGGGTTCTGGGGAACCTAAAGAATGGATAAGATGCTGCCAGCTCTCAAAGTAGTATATAGTACAGTGTGAGAGACAGAGACGCAATGAAGCAAATTGGAATGATTGAAGGCAGCAGTGGGCGGGAGGGTGTGTACGGAGCCGAGGGTCAAATAGTGCAGAAGAGGCCTTGGTCAAAGTTGCTACATGAACTGACCTTAGAGCCTTGCAAGCAGCTGCTATTTTCCTGTATCAGCATCGATTGACTCCCGGGCATGTGGCTACACTCTTAAAGAAGACTGATGGTTTTTCAAACTCTTATTGGAGAATCACTTGGATTTACTGAAATAAGGAAACCCAGACCCATGGGGGTGCATATACGTGCTGAGTTCACTGTCGGGTTCACTCTTGCTTCTCTTTCCTTGGTTGGGGTCCAAGAAGGACTTATTAAATAATAAGAAAGGCATATTTCAATTTGACCTGAATTATAAATTATTATCAGAAATAAGGCATTTTCACTAACTTTATTAATTGTACAGTGTGGTGATTACTTGTACAATATACAGTGGGCAGAGATTGTATTTTATTGTCTTTGAATGCCCAGGAGTGCTTGGCCCTTAGAAGGTTCCATATATGTTGTTTCATTCTTTCATACAATTAAAACAATTATGAATCATTTTAGGGAGGGGCTCAGGGTCTTTCATCCTTAAAATGTCCCTATTAGAGGTTTGAAGGGCCAGCACTTTAAGGCCAAGGGTTTACTGTGAATTTAGAAACTTAAAAGGGAGAGAGGGAAAAAAAAATCAATAGAACTTACAGAACTACCAAGCTGGAGAGGTTTCCAAAGGCATAGTCTGGTATGTGGTGTATTTTGTTCAGGGCCAAGGTCATGGCCTGCAGTGCTGATAAACTTCTGAAAGCCTGGACAGGGATTTCTGTCAGAGCGTTGTCATCCAGCCACAGGTGCCGTAGGGAATGCAGGCCACTGAAACAGCTGGCGGGGACATAACTGATGTGGTTGGCATCCAGCCGCCTGGGGAAGAAAGCAGGCAGGAATGGGAAGGGCAGCAGAGCCCAGGCAAGACGAGCCTTACAGGAAAACTGTCAGTGTGCTGGTTAACACGAGTGAAACAGGGCCTGGGCCCTCACGATCCCCTGACCTCTGGAGCCTGTGCTCACTCGGTAGGCTCTCTTTCTCACTGAGGAGTAGAGCCACGGCTTGGAAGGTCCCCTTGGCTGTAAAATTCCATGGTGCTCCGACTCTCTTCCAGATTTGTTGGCAGCATGCTTACACGCATGGAAGTGAGCGCCCCTGAGGTATAAGGATTTAGCTGAGGATCTTTTAGTTTCCCTTTCTGACACCAAGAGAAAGACATTCTCTCCCCTCCCTCTCACCCCAAACCAGATATGTGGCTTTGTGTTCCCTGGACTGTTTCGAACATACTGAACATACTAATCCAGTTGTTTGTTCATTAAGCACTGGGAAAAGATCGTTTCAGTGTTTGAAAGGGACAGAGTAGTTTTTAAGGGCTGTTAGAGGAAGGGGGATTCCCTTCTCTTACTTAGCACAGGGCTAGAAAGCCTGAAAGCTGCCGGCTTTCTCCTTCGTCCTAACTGTTGCTGTTGGGCACATGTTTGTTTTTCCCGACATTTTAAATGAATAATAAAATTAACAGCATTCCTAGCTTTTGCTTCCTTTTTCCACGCCCCTGCCTTTTTTTTTAATGGGAAAGACTTGTAAATTCAGGTTCAGTTAATGAGCTGTTGCAACTTCAGCGCCAGCAGAGGGAGTGCAATACGTTTATTTCCCCCGAATCCGACACCAACGGCTGTGATTACAATGCCTTCACTGTTCTAATTGAAGACATCAGACAGATAAATAATTAAATTTTTCTGTACTTGCGTGAACAATAGAACCACCTTCACTCAGCTATGCTTCCAACAGCCCTCACTTATTTGTTTTCCTGATCTTTTCTTAAAGCTCACACATTGGTTTGCATTTTTCAAAGCTAGGATTAAAAAGAAGAAGAGTTGCATTGTAAGCAGTCCACGTATTAAGGAGGATTAGAAAAATCACAAGTGGATTTTAAAAAATATTTTAGGAAGCATTTAAGACTAAACAGATGCAGGAAGAACACCGGGATCAGGAAATGATCCCCAGCACACCAACTTTAAACAATTTAGACATGAGAGAGAGTTCTCTGTGAAAGGGAGCTATGGAAAGCGGCTTCCTCACTTTTGGTCACAAATCTCTCTTCATTCATCCATCCTACGCTCCTACTTCTGAATGAATGGGAACAAGTGGTGTCTTCATTGCCGTGGGCCACATTTTGATAGCAATGGAGATAAGGTCACTTAGAACGAATTTTAAGAGTTCGAAGATATAGCCCACTCACAATTAAACTTCCCGTGGAACAGCTATTGCTCTAGGCAGCAGAGTCACACTCCTAGAGCTCAAGGTTCTGTCAACAAACAGAGCTGCAAATACTTGGGAAAACTCAGCTCCATCGCTTCCCCTTTTCTCCACAACCTCAGGCTCAGCCCATTAGGGGGTCAGGAGGTGATCGTAATTGTTCAACTAGAAGTAAAGCATGTTATAAATTCTCCTTAATTATTGTACTGATTAAAGAATGAAGACTTTATTTAAATAATATGCGCTTCTGCGTGTTAGTTGACATATTGCCAGTTGTTCATGCATTGAAGTGCTTAGTGGCTTCTAAGAGTCTTGAAAATGACCACTCTTAAAGTTGAGTGCAAACCGTGGGGTATATTTATAGACAAGGCTCTCTCATTCTAGCCAGGCAGCTCAGTTAGTTAGAGTATTTGTCCAGATATGGCAAGGTTGTGGGTTCGATCCCTGGTCAGGGCACATAAAAGAATCAACCAATGAGTGCATCAATAAGTGGAACAACAAATTGATGTTTCTCCCTCTTTATCTCCCTTCTTCTGTGCCTCTAAAGTCAAGAAATAAAAATTTTAAATAAAAAGAAAGAAAGAAAAGACTCAGCATTGAGTCATAGGCTTGTTTTCTTTGACATGGAAGGGAATACCAAAGTTTCTGCTGGATCTTGAAGTGACCCTGGGATCAGTTTCTAATGTTAATAAGTCCCTTTCTCTGGATAGATATCTTGTAGGAGTCACTTTTTCCCCCCAGAAAAAGAGATGTAATCTGGCCTCTACACTGCAGTCTTAGAGCAATTTCCCATTTGGAATGAAGTGAGCAAGACAGGGCAATTCTTCATAACCCTAACATTCTGAGTACTAATACTCCCAGACCCAGTACTCAGGTATTCTGAGTGCAACACTAAAGTGTTTCTCTGCCTGAACAGTTTCTTCATAT
>PVKM010024449.1:0-20509 GCA_004027735.1 Carollia perspicillata
CAGGAAGAAAAATCCAAAGCCCAGTTTGCAGGCGGCTCTGACCAGAAGGGGATGGCTGGGATGTCCCAGCCTTCCTCTGAGACGGCCAGAGGGGCCTAGCAAAGGGACCTGCACCCAGAGGCTCTGAAATAAGGACACACCGATTCTTGGGTGTGGGATAATGCTTTAGTGTGTTGGTCAGAGACTTGAAGGAAATACACTGAAGGCTTCGTGACAGGAAGTTTTGAGGAAGATGAATATGACTAGCCTGCCCAGAATGGCTTCAGAGTATGAGGTTAGCTGTGCCCCAGATGAGCATTTGGAACAGGGCCTTATTCAGAGGAACCTCTCAAAGTCTGCTGGGCACCGTGGCTTCCGTGGCTCTCAGTCCCCTTCCGCAGCCACTTCAGGGCTCGCTCCACGATTCAGGAGAGTGCGGGCCCAGCAGTACAGACTGCTCCCTCCCACGGCTGGCCCTCCACTCTCAGTGCTGAGCCTGGTTTTCAAGCCTCTGGGAACCAGCCTGAGCCCCAGGCAAGACCCGACTTTGAGGGGACCAGCCAGCTCTGTCTGGCAGGGGCAGACATTACTTTGGATTGTGTATTAGTCAGGGTCGACTAACTGCAGTAACAAACCGTCCCAACACGCCCCGTTCAATACCATGCTAGTCCCGTCCTTGTTCACGTCACAGTCCAACGCCAGCCGAAGGGGGCTTTGCTGCATGCCGTCACCCAGGGACCCAGTCCCCTTCGTCTTGTGGCTTTTCTCTCATCTAGGTTCTCTTCGTTCTGCTGGAGGACAGGACAGAAGACAGAGCGAGGGTTGTGTGGGATGTTTTTATGAGCAATACCCAGAAATGACTACATCGTTTACACTCCCATCCTGTTGGTGAGAATTCAGCCACGTGGCTCCACTCGACTCTAATCCTTTCCTCCCACTCCTTCCCTCCTCCCCAGGCCAGCGCTGACCTGCTGTCTGTCTCTGTGAAGATTTGCATTTCCGTGGGGTATGTACTGTTTTGCTGGACCTCTTTCCCTCACGTACGTATTTTGAGATCCATCCACGTCCTGCGAGTGTCTGCAGCTGTCACTGCCGAGTAGGACGCCATTGCGTGGAAGCACCGTGGCTTGTTTTCCCGTGGGACACAAGTGAGCAGGCATGGCAGACACTTCTCACATGTCTTCGTTAGCTCAGTACGTTGTTCTGAGAACTGGAAAGACATTTTTTTCCTGCTTTGTTTATTCATTCATTCATTTATTTATTTATTTTTATTGTTATCAAGTACAGTTTTCTGTCTTTTACTCCTGTCCCAGTCCACCCCCCAGTGCTCCCTGGAAAAACATTTTTAAAGCAAGAGTACAATGTACACTATATTGAAATTGCATCTTTTGCAGCTGTTTGAATTGATATATTTTTACATGTTAACTTAAAAGTGTGTGGGAGCGGGGCTGGCTTCACGCAGGTGCCTGCAGCCCGCACAGCCACAGGGCCCCGCGCTGAGAAGGGCTCTGAGCTCAGCATAAAGGTGGCTGCTGCCTTCTTGAAGTTTCATTTCAGGTTCGAGCAAGGGGCCTGCACTTCCATTTTGCACTGGGCACTACAGTTTTTTTTTTACGGCCTTTCCTCTGTGCCTGCGCGCCCTCTTCCCCGATCTCTGGGCACTATAATTTATGTAGCTGCATAAGAGGGCATGTAGTTTTTTTAAATTGATTTTACAGGGCATGCAGTCAAGCATTTGAAGGCCGCTGGTCTTAACCCTCAGGTCTGTGAGGGCTGGGCTTGGAACACAAAATCCAGGGTGCTCTGCCAGTTCTCCTACTCTCCACCCTGTGATTCACCTTCCACCGTGGCCCCAAGGCCAGAGGTGCACAACTGACTACAGGTACCCCTCGTTTTACTGTGCTTGACAGTCTTGGGCCTCATAGGTGTTGGGGTTTTTACAAACTGAAGGCAGCACCCACTGCCCGCAGAAAGATGATGACTTGCTTCATTGCGGGATTCTGGAACCAAACCCACAGTACTGTCCATCTTTGAGGTATGCCTGCAGTTGTTTGACTGGAGAGGAAGGAAGGGGAAATTACAAGGGCAACGTGAGCTAAATAACCATGTTAGCATAGTTTCCCATTCGCACGGGTGCTGTGAGCACCCACGGGCCACACACACAGGTGCGCTTCAGACAGCTCCCATGCAGTGGGCGAGCCCCACCTAGCTCACCACCCTTGTCCAGGCTGGCTTCTGGGAAGAATTGGTTCCACCAGAAGAAGGCAGATCAGGGTCCCTTGAGTCCTGAAGTTGGGCCTCAGCCTAACTGAGGACTTTCTTAGCACTTTTTGGGTAACCCCTCAAAAAGTGCTAAGAGAGTCAATCACTTCTGTCCTCCTCTCTCAATCTTCCACCCTCTAAACTTGAGAATGGCCTTGCACCTTTGGGCAGGAGGACGAGGAACAGACTCTCCCCACCTCCTGGGGAGAGGGGAGTTCAGAGGACATGAAATGATGCTGGGGAGGAGGAGAGATGGGGTCCAGGGTGAGAGATCCTGACTCCCAGGGCGAGAGTCGGGCCTCCCGTGAGGGCAGTGGGGCCTGGGTATGGGGAGAGATGAAACAGGGAGGTCCACATGACGTACTCTGTGGGTGAAGTGTGTTGGGTTTGGCCTTGACCTCTCCAGGCCCTACAGACCTAGTTGTTACAGCAACCATTGTATAGTACTCTGAACTGTGTAAATTTAACAGCTGTTTTCTAAGATGTAAGTAGAAAATTCTAATAAAGTAAATTGCTTTATTAGAGTGACTGGTAATTGCTTCTAATTGTTATTATTATTTTAAAAGATTTATTTATTTATTTAGAAAGAGGGGAAGGAAAGGAGAAAGAGAGGGAGAGAAATAAGCAGTGTGTGGTTGCCTTTCTTGTACTCCCTACTGGGGACCTGGCCTGCAACCCAGGCATGTACCCTGACTGGGAATCGAACCGCCACCCTTTGATTCACAGGCCCATGCTTAATCCACTGAGCTATACCAGCCAGGGCTGCTCTGAATGATTAGTTAACCGGGCAAGAACAATTGAACCCATGTCACAGGACCATGAGGGAAGACCGTCAGGAGAAGGAATGAAAACTTGGCAGAGAGTGTTAAAGAATTTGAACTTGGCTGGGGAGGTTGGGAAACAAATATCTTAAAGAGAGGACAGACTTCCTGTTCCTCCCCACCCCCTCACGCACCTGACCTCCAAGTCTTGTTGATTCTGCCTTCAAAATATTTACTCCAGCAAGAAGGAATCTCTGTTTGTAAATTCACCTGTATAAGAAATATAATTAAAGCTTTCTACAACTCAACTTAATTTCTATTTTGAGCTCCCATTCTGCTGGAGTGGCAGAACTTAATCTCTACTAATTGAGGGTTTTACCCCCTCCCTGGGGTTATAGTTAAGGCCCAGAGCTTCGTGTAGTACTTTGGTGTGAGTGTGTAAGTGTGAGTGTGTGTTGGAGGATAGAGTTCCCAAAGTCATCTGTGCACACAGACGTTCATGGAGGTGCCGTTGGTCCCCACTGGTTGCTGGAGAGACCTGGCTGTCCGCACTCACTCTCCGCTGGAGATGGCAGCTCTCTTCCCACCTCAGGCCACCCTGGCCTGTGGGCATCTTGCTGCCGTTCCCTAAGGTCTTTGTGCCCAGACTAGTCTGAGAGACATCTCCACACCAGGTTTCACTGCTCCTCGGGGCAGCATTCCCCTCCCTCTTGGATTCTTTGCTCCTTCCTCAGATGCCTTTCTGCTCCTATCACTTCTCTCCATCTTCCTTCTCTTCTCACTAGACCCCCTGAAGCCCTCGTTTGGGGGTTTCTGGAAGACCTCCAGGAGGTGGCACTGTCTTCCTGACTAAGGTTCTAAACATGCTGGAAAAGGGAGCAAAGGGGAGGCAGGTGAAGGCCAGATTATTATCACTGCCAAGGCCAGGTCCAAGCCCTTGCTCAGTGTGGGCTTATAGATAACTGAGCCCCCGAGTTCGGCAGACGCCCCGGCACCCCTGTCGTGGCAGCTCCACTGGGTGGGCCCCCCCTTCCCAGCGCCCCTGGAGGAGCAGTGAATGTACCCACTGCAGGAGGGCAGATCCTGGGAGGAAGCGAGGCAGAGCTGAGCAGAGCATGCACCATGTTCCCCCCAATCCACCCATCAGGGGAGCTATTCTCTCCCGCCTCACTGAATGCTGGACTGGTTCTCCCCACCCTCACGCTCATCAAGGAGTTTCCTGCATCTTGCATCTTGCATCTGTGTTTCTTGCATCTATGTCTGAGATTGCTCTCCTTTTCCCTAAGTCTTTTTGAAACAAAATACAGAAATACTTAAAACATCTTTTCTTAATAAAACTTGAAAATAGACCAGTGTGGGTAGAATTCTATAATGCATCCCCTGGCAGCCATCCCACAGCTTCCACAGTCATGAAATCATGGCCCGTCTGAATTCATCTGCAACCTCCCCCACTCCTGTGTTGTGTGAAACAAGTCCGACGTGTCACACCAGGATGACTCCCTATTTTGCTCTCTGCCCTGGCACCTTCCACCATGAGGGGCAATGAGCACAGAATGGACCAGCCAATTGAAAGCGGGAGGGAGGTGAATTACCAGAAAAAAGAACAAAGGGGAACATCAGGAAAACATGCTGCCACTGTTGTCAGGCGCCATCCATTCATTTTCTTTGCCACCACTAGAGTTTAGGACTCATCATTTGTCTCTGGCAGCCACTAAGGAATTATTTTCCTTGCTGGTGTTTCTTTAAGTGACCACCTGAATCAGAATCACTTGGAAAGCTTGTTGAAATGCAGATCGCTGGGCCTCTCCAGCCTTGCTGGGTTCCACTCTGAGCGGGGTTCCAGGTGTCTTTTATGAGCAGCCCATGTGATTCTGAAGCACGGTGACACTGAGGACTGCCATTCCCATTGAGGCTCTGTGCTGTCCCACATTGTCTAGAACACCAAGGCCGACACTATTACCCCCACTGAGGACAACCCAGGAAGCTCCTACCTGCAGGGTAAGTTTCGGGTTACCAGGCCTGATACTGAGGGCTTGCAGCAGCCTCTTTCCCCGCCTGTCTCTTCCTGGAAGCCTGGGTTTCAGCTCCGTCTTACAATTCTGATGTGCTCTACACTGTTTGCATTCTCTCCCCGCCTTGGGTCTGATAAACTCGTACTGCTCACTTGAGGGCCAGTCCAAGGGGCTTTTCTTTGAAGCCATCAGTGACTCCTCTGCGCATGGCAGTTGGAAGGCTTGGGAGTCAGAGTTAGGTTGCAATCTCAGCTCTGCTGCTTCCCGGCTATGCGACCTTGCAAAGTCCTTGTTTTCTCTGGGTCTCGGTCTCATTGCCTGGTCCTGGACAATGAGGTTCAAAGCAGAGTGTCTCAGGGCTTCGAGATGTAAATGGAGACCTTTGCACCATAGGGAGGCAAAACTTGACCTCTGTTCCCTTAGCATCTCCGGCTGCATCCGAGAACTAAATTGACTTGGGACGGATTCGTAGGAGAAAGGTATACACCTGACCCTTCTGCAAATGGGTTTGACCGTGCAGGTCCACTAACGTGGATTTTTTTCTTCCCCCCTTTTTTTTAAAAACATTTTAAAGTATATTTTACTGATTGTGCTGTTACAGTTGTCCCAATTTTTTTCTCCCCTTTATCCCCTCTCTGCCCTGCACCCCACTACCCTCTAGCATTCCACCCCTGCTTTAGTTCATGTCCATGGGTTGTACATATAAGTTCTTTGGCTTCTATTTCCTATACTATTCTTAACCCTCCCCCTGTCTATATTTTATGCCTACTAATTATGCTCCTTATTCCTGCTACCTCCCTTGCATTCTGCCCCTCCCCCTCACCACTGATAACCTCCATGTGACCTCCATTTCTATGATTCTGTTCCTGTTCTAGTTTTTTGCTTGCTTTGTTTTTGTTTTTTTAGGTTAAGTTGTTGATAGTTGTGAGTTTCTTGTCATTTTACTGTTATTAGTTTTTATCTTCTTTTTCTTAGATAAGTCCCTTTAACATTTCATATAATAAGGGCTTGATGATGATGAACTCCTTCATTAACTTGACCTTATCTGGGAAGCACTTTATCTGCCCTTCCATTCTAAATGAAAGCTTTGCTGGATAGAGTCATCTTGGATGTAGGTCCTTGTCTTTCATGACTTGGAATACTTCTTTCCAGCCCCTTCTTGCCTGGAAGGTCTCTTTTGAGAAATCAGCTGACAGTCTGATGGGAACTCCTTTGTAGGTAACTGTCTCCTTTTCGCTTGATGCTTTTAAGATTCTCTCCTTATCTTTAATCTTAGGTAATGTATTTATGATGTGCCTTGGTGTGTTCCTTGTTGGGTCCAAATTCTTTGGGACTCTCTGAGCTTCCTGGACTTCCTGGAAGTCTATTTGCTTCTCCAGATTGGGGGAGTTCTCCTTTGTTATTTGTTCAGATAAGTTTTCAACTTCTCACTCTTCCTCTTCTCCTTCTGGCACCCCTATGATTCAGATGTTTGAACGTTTGTTTACACTTGTCCCAGAGGTTTGTAAGCCTCTCCTCATTGTTTTGAATTCTTGTTTCTTCATTCTGTTCCACTCGGATGTTTATTTCTTCCTTTTGTTCCAAATCGTTGATTTGAGTCCCGGTTTCCTTAACCTTCACTGTTGGTTCCCTGTATATTTTCCTTTCTTTCACTTTGTGTAGCCTTCATTTCTTCATTTTGTTGTTGAGCTCAGTCAGTTCTGTGAGCATCCTGATTACCAGTGTTTGGAACTCCGCATCAGACAGGTTGGCTGTCTCCTCATCGCTAGTTCTTTCCCTGGGGTTTTGACCTGCTCTTTCATCTGGGCCATGTTTCTTTGTCTGGGTGCACAAGTCCAAGTGCATGTTTGTTTAACTCCTTGGTGGTTGGACTTCCATGCAAATGATTTTCTGGCAGTTTTGGTCGTTCTTGGTTTTTAAATTGGTTGTTATCCTTCTTTTGGTTGTGCGAGGAAGTGAAGCGTTTCTACTGACACCTCCATCTTGGCCGGAACCTTGGTCCCATTTTTCTTTGGACATGCTTTATTTTCAGTCACTACTTCAAACCCTTGTAAGGATTTCTCCCTCAATCATGTCCTTGGGCGCCTTAGCCCATTTTGTTAAGTTTAGTCTGCCCAGAGTTAGGAGTTTGTGTCTGGCTTTGATGGGTGGTGATTGGTTGGCTTTTGGCCAAGCTCCAGAGAAATAACACATGCATCATCTTGATGAACCATTCAGTTTCACGGTCCTTTTAAAACTGTGCCTCTTCCTGGTCAAACACTTAACTGCAGCGTGTTTTCCGACTGTAACGCCACCAACTTGCACACCTAGCTCTCCAACTGGTACAGTTTCACCAGTGACAATTTGGAATTGCGGAGGCCATTTTGGGGAGCTTCTAACCCTGAAAAGATCGTTCACTTAACGGATGCCTTAGAACAAAAAGCAAAGAACTCTCCGTGAAGAGATCATGCTTCTTGAAAAAGAGACTTTTATTTAAAGTGGGAAGCATCCTACTCCTTCATTTCTATCCCTCGGGCATTAATAAGTGCTGGCTTTCTGATTTTATGGCTTGACAAGATTGCCAAGGGCCCAAGTGACTGCCTAAACCAGCTGTGATGTGGCTGCTTCTGTTTCCCTGGATCTAGACTTTTTTCTCTCTCCTTGCAGCAGAAACGTAGGGAGGTTTTTACAGGACAGCTTCATACTGGTCTAAAGCCAAGTGCTTCTCACTTTTTCTGTTCCTCTCTCATGGGGAATTTAAAGATTACTTATTTAAAAATACCCCAAACACCTAGGACACTCACTTGTTATGTTTACATGCTAGGAATATTTAATCCAAATAACTAGTAGCCTTGGCTGGTGTGGCTCAGATAGTTGGAGCATTGTCCCATAGACCAAAAGGTCATGGGTTCAATTCCTGATCAGGGCACATACCTAAGTTTCAGATTCAATTCCCAGTTGGCATGTGTATGAGAAGACAACCAATCGATTTTTCTCTTTCACATCAATGTTTCTTTCTCTTTCTCTGTCTTTTCCTCTCCCTCTCTCTCTCTCTCAAAAGCATGGAGCCCTGACTGGTGTGGCTCAGTGGGTTGGGTGTTGTCCCACAAACTAAAAGATCACTGATTGGATCCCAGGTCAGGACATATGCCTGGGTTGCAGGTTCAGTCTCCGATCAGGGAGTGTAAGAGAAGCTACCAGTAAATATTTCTCACATCAATGTTTCTGTCCTTCTCTTTCTCTCTCACTTCCTCTCTCTCTCAAAATAAATAAATAAAATCTTGAAAAATATAATGAAAAAATGTTCTTGGATGAGAATTAAAAAAAAAACCCAAATAACTGGTAAAAGATGTCTAAAACAAACAAAGAACAACTTATTTCACTTGTTTTTTAACGTGTGTGGTCACTTAAAAGTATGTATACATAGTAGCCTTTGTTACAAAATAATAAGCTTTCATTCCAAGTTAAAATACTTTTTTGCGTGATCAAGAGTCTTTAAAAAGTAGTTTACAGTATAAAGTAATGTCAATACAATAGTTTAGTTTGTATAGGACCACAGTGAAGTTTCTCATGATTTAAACTTTCTAAATTTCCTGATTGATTTTATGAATTAAGTTACCAGTGTTTGCATAACTTGTTTAAAAATGAAATATATGTTACAGTTTCATTTAACTACATAAAATTATGAGAAGGAATGTCACTTTATTGTGGTAAAATATACATAATGTAAAATTTACCATTTTAATCCCATTAAGCGTCATTTAACACATTCATGTTGTTGTACAACCAACACCACCAACAACGTCTAGAACTTATCATCATCCGGGATTGAAACTCTGTTTCGCTTTCTTGTCATTTGTGTGTTCACTGGGGTAGCACTTTTAATTTCCTTCAAGAACTTTTTCTTTGTATTTACAACTTGCCTGTTAGGCACCAGAGGCCCAGGGTTCAGCTGTCTTGGCTTTCAACCGGCTCTCCTCACTCAGTTTGTTTTTCTGCTATTGAGTTGTATGAGTTCCTTGCATAGTTTGCATATTTAACCCTTATCGGATACATGATTTGTAAATATTTTTGCCTGTTCTATAGGCTGCCTTTGCCTTTTGTTGATTGTTTCTTTTGCTGCGCAGGAGATTTTTAGTTTGAGGTCGTCCCACTTATTTACATTTGCTTTCGTTGCATGTACTTTCGATATCATATCCAAAAACTTATTACCAAGGCCAATATCAAGGAGATTTTCCCTTGTATTTTCTTCTAGGAGTTTTACCTTTTTTAGCTTTATGTTTAAGTCTTTAATCTATTTCAAATTAATTTTTGTGAGTATGTGAGATAGGGATCTAATTTCATTCTTCTGCTCGTGATTTTCCAGTTTTCCCATCACCGTTTATTGAAGACACTATCCTTTTCCTATTGAGTATTCTCACATCTCTCGTCAAATGCTAGTTGACTGTGTATATGGGGGTTTATATCTGGGCTCTCACTTATGTTCCATTGGCTTGTGTGTCTATGCCAGTATCATACTGTTTTAATTATTATAACTTTGCAGTATAGTTAGAAATCAAAAAGTGTGATGCCTCCAGCTTTGTTCTTTCTTGGGTTTGCTTTGGTTATTTAGGGTCTTTTGTGGTTCCATACAAATTTTAGGATTTTTTTCTTTTTCTGTGAAAAGTGCCATTGGAATTTTGATAGATATTGCATTGAATCTATAGAGGCTTTAAGTAGTATGAATATTTTAATATGACTATTTTAACATGATTAATTATTCTGATCCATGAACTTGGAATATTTTTCCATTTGTGTCTTTCTTAATTTCTTTCATCAAAGCCTTATAGATTTCTTTTTTCCTAAGAATTTATTTACTTATTTTTATAGAGGGGAAGGGAGAGAGAGAAAGAGGGAGAGAAACATCAATGTGCAAGAAGTACATCAATCGGTTGCCTCTTGAATGCCAGAACCTGGGGACCTGGCCTGCAACCCAGGCATGTGCCCTGATGGGAAATTGAATTGACAGACCTTTGCCCACTGAGCCACATTAGTCAGGGCTAGAGTCTTATAGTTTTCATCTCACAGATCATTCACCTCCTTGGTTAAATTATTCCCAAGTATTTGTTTTTGATATTATCGTGGAATGGAATTGTTTCCTTTATTTCTTTTTTAGGTATTTCATTGTTAGTGTATAGAAATGCAACTGATTTCTGCATGCGGACTTTGTATTCTACAACTTTACTGAAATCACTGATTAATTATAACAGGTTTTGTGTGTGTGTGAAGTCTTTAGCATTTTCTATGTATAATGTAATATCTGCAAACAAAGACAATTTTACTTCTTCCTTTCCAAGTTGGATGTCTTATTTCTTTTTCATGACTAATTGCTCTGGCTAAGATTTTCAGTGCTATGTTAGATAGAAGTGGTGAGGAGGCCACTGGTGTCTCATTACTGATCCTAGAGAAAAAGCTTTTCACCTCTCACTGTTGAGTGGGATGCTGGCTGTGGGGTTGTCCTGTGTGCCTTTTATTATGTTGAGGTATGTTCCTTTTGTACTTAATTTATTGAGCATCATTCTCATGAAAAGATATTGAATTTCATCAAGTCCTTTTTAAAAGTTTTTTTTATTTTTAATTTTAGTTTTGATCTTCTTTTTTTTTCTTCAATAAGTACCTTATACATTTCATATGATAATTGTTTGGTGGGAGTGAACTCCTTTAGCTTTACCTTATCTGGGAAGTAGTTTATCTGCCCTTTGATTCTATATGATAGCCTTGCTAGATAGAGCAATCTAGGTTGTAGGTCCCTGACAATCACTTCTAACCTGAAAAATTTCTTTTGAGGAATCAGTCTTTTGGGAACTCCTCCATAGGTAATTATCTGCTTTTATCTTGCTGTTGTTAAGGCTCTCTTTAATCACCCTGGCTGGTGTGGCTCAGTGGACTGAGCACAGGCTGCGAACCAAAGGGTTGCTGGTTTGATTCCCAGTCAGGGCACATGCCTGGGTTGCAGGCCAGGTCCCCAGTACGGGGCATACGAGAGGCAGACATACACTGATGTTTCTCTCTCTCTCTTTCTCCCTCCCTTCCCCTCTCTTTAAAAATAAATAAATAAAATCTTTTGAAAATTCTATAAAAAATAAGATTCTCTCTATATCTTTAACTTTTGGCATTTTAATTATGATGTGTCTTGGTGTGGTCCTCTTTGTATCCATCTTGTTCGGGATTCTATGTGCTTCCTAAACTTGTATGTCTATTTCCTTCACCAAATTAGGGAAGTACAGGGTAAGTGGAGGCAGTCTGGCTTCCTCACCCAGTTGTTTGGGCAACTAAGGGGAGCAGTTTTCCATCACCTTGAGAAGGGCCTGATAAGCAGTGTTCTCATAGCCCTGAGACTGGGTCTGATAAACTGTTCCCATGGCCTTGAGTGAGCTTGCATGCATAGTATGAAGCTCTGCTGCATAAGATCTGCTGGCTTCCTGCTGGCTTTGTCTATATTGTAGTATTTAAGGGGGTAGGGGCTCCCCACTAGGTGATGTGCAGTGACACACCCAGGGATACACAACTTGCAGCATGCAGGGATCACCCACTCTTGAATAAAGGCATGTCAGACATCCTGATGGCTCTGTGAATATTCTTCTGCCTGCCTGAATCCTATGAACCTGTCCAGCCTTGACCAGTCACAACCCAGGAAATTTTCTTTTATTATTTTTTTCAAATAGGTTTCCAATTTCTTTCTCTCTCTCTCCTCTTTCTGGCACCCCTATGATGCAAATGTTGGAACACTTGAAATTGTCCCATAAGCTCCTTACACTATCCCTGTTTTTTTTTGATTCATGTTTCTTCTTGCTGTACTGATTGGAAGTCTTTTGTTTCCTTGTATTCCAAATCACTGATTAGATTCTTGGCTTCATACTCTCCACCGTTGATTCCCTGTGAATAGTTCTTCATTTCAGTTAGTGTCTCCTTCATTTCTAATTGGATTATTTTATGCTGTTGTAGTACCCATTGAGGTCCTTGAGCATCCTTAATACCAGCGTTTTGAGCTTGGTATCTGATAGGTTGTTTATCCCCACTTTGTTTGGTTGTTTTTCTAGAGTTTTGATGTGTTCTTTCATTTAGGCCATATTTCTTTGTCACCTCATTTTGGCAGCCTCCCTGTGTTTGTTTCTATGTATTAGGTAGATCTGCTTTGACTCCGTGTCTTGATAGTGTGGCCTAATGTAGTAGGTGTCCTGTAGGGTCTAGTAGCACAGCCTTCCCTACCTCCCAAGCTGCGTACTCGAGGTGCATCCTCCATGTGGGCTGACTACTCCCTCCTCTTGTAGTTGAGTCTTTATTGCTGTCAGCAGGTCAATGGGAGGGATTTACCTAGACCAGACAGCTGGCAACACTGGCCGTTATCACTTGCCAGCATCTACCTCCCTCTGTGTCTTTGGAGGTGGTTGGGTAAGGTTCCAACATGGTCTGTAACTGACCACTGGGTGCGCAGGCTCCAGGGTTTCCCAAGTGGTGCAGGCCAAGGTCAGCCACCACCTGTGTTGTGTCTGGGCCCCTTGGTATAAGCTATAAAGTGATCTGCAGATGGCTGATGCTAGTGCTGGGTCTGGGGCCCCTCAGTGAGAGGTATGGGGCTGGGTTCAGGTGTTCCTTGTTTGAGTAGATTAGGAAGGGCTGAAGCCTGCACCTACCCAGCATCTTATATGCAAAAGCCACTGTTACGAGCTTGGGTGAGCTGATAAGTTGAATGGGGCGGAGCCCTAGGTAATCATCAGGGCAGGGCTAACTGTGTGAACCAGGTTGATGGAGACTCAGGTATGATGCCACTGCAATGTGACTCTGTGTAGGGAGGGCTCAGAAAAGGTACAATGGCTGCTGTTTGTAGTTATGTCTGGGAGGAAGCTGTCCCCCAGCTGTTCCCCTCATGCCAGGCACTTCGGTTCCTCTCTACATGCCACTGGTGCCCTTCAAGGTACTGTCCCGATGCTAGAGCCCAGATGAAGTGAATCTGAGTAAGTGCGTGTGTGGGGCCCTCCAAGAGGAAATGCCTCAGAATTCCTCAGTTTCTTCCACCAGTGGAACTCCTACTGGTTTTTACAGCCGGAAGTGATGCAGACTTATCTTTCTGCCACTGGAATCCTGGGCTAGAGTTCTGGTGTGGGGCTGGGATCCCTCACTCCTGAGATATCCCTCCATATTATATCCACCTTCTGTGGGTGTGGGACCAGACTGTTTCGTATCTCTGCATCTCTGCCCCTTCTCCCTTCCTATCCATCTGGATTAATGTGGTTTTTAAAATTCCTTAGTTGTTGGACTTCCATACAGCTCAATTTTCTGATGGCTCTGAGTGATATTTGTTCTGTAGTTCAGTTGTAATTTTGCTGTGGTTGTGCAGAGGTGAGTTGCATTTACCTACGCCTCCATCTTGACTGGAAGTCTGTTCCTTGAAGTTTTGTGTTGCTGTCTTCACATTTGAAATATCAGTCACCTCTTCCAGGCTTTACTCTTTGATTTTGGGAGAAAATTACCTTTTATCAGCCCAGCTGGGGGTTCTGGCTCTCTCAGAGCTTCCATGGATATGTCTGCTCCAGACGTCTTGCCCCGTCTTGTGGTGGAATTTGTTTGCTCGTATGCCTTCGCTTAATCTTGAAGTGCACCAGGACAGATGCTGATGGCCTCCCCTTTGCTTTTCCAGGGATGGAGCTAAAGCTCAAGTTTGTGGTCTCTCCTTGGCTGGCATGTTTAGGCCAGTTTTCTGCAAAGGCTCACTAGCTTTCTGCCAAAGCTTTCTCTTGCCACCACCAGGAGCTCACACGGTGGGTGGGGTGTGAGGAGGTGAACACACAGAGCCCTTGCAGTGCCTGTGGGCCATTTGAGGAGATCCACAGGCAAAGTGTCCCCAGCAGCTTGTGCAGTTCGTGGTGCAGTCAGTAGAATCTGTGCCCCTCCAGTGCCCTCCAACAGTCCCATCTGCCACTCTCCCGGCCTCTTCTCACACCCCAGTCATGCAGCTCACGTGGCTCCGCACTCTGGACGGAGCAAGAGAGAAACAGGCTTCCTCGGCAAAGTCCTGCATTGCTGGGGAGGCCAGGCGCTCCTTCACATGCTCTCACTTTCTCCCACTGGAGAAATCACCAGGTAAGAAAATGATTTTGGGCACTGAGTTGCATTGCCTTGGGGGACAGATGATGCAGGTGAAAAGGTCAGCCTGTTCCTCTTACCCTCTTTGATGTGTCACAACAGATTTTTTCCGTTTGCTGGAACCTCTCCTCTGGAAACCTGGACTTCCACAAAGGCCCTTTCATTCGTGAGTAGTCACCTAAGACAGTGTTCTCCAGAGAGAGGCTCATTCCCTCCTTACGATCATCATCCCACCCCCGGACATGCACAACTGTCATTTTCCTCCATTTAGGTGAAGTATTGCAAAACAGCTTTAAGCTTCTTCCAGCAGTTTGCCTATCCGCTACTTCCTAAAACTTACACTACAGAAACTGTGGCATTGTTACTGTTAGCAACTAATTGGAAAAGTTTTGAACACTGTGCAGGGCAAGCAAAACACACTGCTGGTCCCTGTCGCAGCCTCTGAGCAGAGTCAGCCTTCAGTCGTGCAGCTTCTAGTGTGTGTGTGTTTATGTCCACCCGTTGTCAACCTGACCTCCCTCTGGGCTTCACCCTGTTCACACACAACTTATTTTCCCTGGTTCCGCTCTTCTTCAAAGTCTCTGTCTTGCCACGTGCCATAATTAAGGGGTTTCGGATTATACTGAAGTCCTTTGACATTCGCATTTCTGCAGACTCCATGTCTCTCGTTCTTCATGTTCAACCCAGGCCCATCCTGCAACATTTCACTCCAATACCATCTTCTGTACGAAGGTGTAAAGGAGGGATGTTCTTTAATGCCCCTCTTCCCTCCCCCTCCCATCCATCCATCCGTCCATCTGAATCTCACTCGGCCCTGAATTCTGAGGGCTCTGTTTACTCTAGTGAGGTCACTTGGTACCCTGCCATGTGGGCACTTTTTCCTCTGTTGTGGGTTGAATGGAACCCCTTCCCAAAAGCTATGTTTGTGCCCAGCCCCCAGACCCCCAGACTTTATTTGGGTAAAGGGTCTTTGCCAATATAGCTAATTTCAGGACTTGGAGAGGTCTTCCTGGATTACCTGGGTGGATTCCTAAACCCGAATGACAAGTGTCCTTGTAAGACATGTAAGAGAAGACAGGGACATAAAAGGTGAAAACGGAGGCAAAAATTGGACTGATGTAGAAGCAGAGCAAGGAATTCCCGGAGCCACCTGGGGCTGCACAAGAAGGAAGGGTTCTCTCCCAGAGCCTTTGGAAGTTGAGTGGCCCTGCCGACAACTTGATTTTGCATTTCTGGCCTCCAGAACTGTGAGAATAAACCTCTGTTGTTCTGATGTACCCAGTTTGTGGTGCTTTGTTACGACAGCCCCAAGAACCTACTCTCCTGATCCATGTTGCCGGCTCTTGAGACAGAGGCAGTTGGGCTTAGCCCTCTGTGTGGGGTCTGCTGTCTACCCATAGAATAGGAGCTGAGAGCAGAGAGCAGTCTTCTAAGAACTGGGCTGGACTGGTCAGGTGTAGGATGACCCCTACTAGCTGACATTTCCTCCACAATGACGGCAGACCCATGTGGGAACGGATGGGGAGCCCCTCCCACTGGGTGTGTGCAGCTCTCCCCTTATAGGGAACTGTTCCATGTGGCGTGAGAATGTAGCCCAGCCCCCACCTGGAAGGGCCAGTGGGGAGCAAGGTCCAGCACACAGGAGCCAGGCCCACAGATAGGTTCTCCGATGGGGAACCAGGCCTGCGTTGTACCTAGGCTGCTATGAGGCTTGCTTTTGCTAAAACTCCCTCACCCTGAATTGAAGCAGCAAATGTTTACTGCATGTCTTTAAAGTAGCTTCCTAAATCTGTGCGAAACCTTCCAAGGATGGAGTGTAACCAGTTCAACCACTTTTCTCTTTGCATTTGCAAAAACCCTTCTGTGATATAATTAGCAACATCCTCTCCTTTGTTTTCTGTAAAAGGTAACCACCTAAAGCAAACCTGTGCATAGTAAATGGGGACCATCCTTGATGTAATGTGCCCAGAAAAGCAATAAAAGCCCGTCCAGACAGGGGTCCGGGCCCCCTCTCACTCAGAGAGTGGCCCTGCCATCCTTTTTCTCCAACAGGACTTCTGCAGTCAGTGTGAATTTGTTCACTGCAGCCATAACACACGGACCCCGCGGGCTGGCGTCCGCATCACCCCATGGCTTCTGTTGCTCTTTCGTGACTTGTTTCTCTACTGATGTGTCCGAATAAGGTCCCAACCCCATGGGTCCCTCTGAAAAGGGTGCTCATTCTGGGGTTAATCACTGGAGAAGAGGCAAGTCCTAGATAAGAAATAATAATTTAGAGTTTGGATTTTGATATAGTGTCCTTCTTTTAGTTTCCCAAAATTGCCATATGCTTTCTTACTTTAGGATTTCTATGTGTGCTATTCCCTCTGGCAAGAACACTCTTCCCCTGGCTAATTCCTATCATGGGTCTCAGTGCTAGACAGCAGTCTCCTGGCCAGGACTCCTGCTAGGCTGCCCTGAGCCGTGCCCCTCTCCTCAGATGCACGTATCACCCTGGCATCGTGTTCAGTGTCCTGCCTCATTTCTGTCAGACCACAAGTTCTGCGGGAAAGAACGTGCCCGTCTGAGTTGCTCTGCTTCCTCTGAACAGAAAGTAGAGCGCACGCACCCCTTCCAAGCTTCAGGTGAGGGGAGTGGACCCAAGGGTACATTCTCTGCTCAGAGACTATTCTCCAAGGGTCCCCCTTCCCCTCCGCAGCCTTCAGTTAAGTCTCACACTTTCAGAGGGCAATCGTGGCTAGACCCCCAAGTCAGCAGTGCCCCTGATGCTTGCAACCATCCCTCAAGAGTGTCCCAGGGGAGTACCCCTGAAACCTATATAATTTTATTAACCAATGTCGCTCCAATAAATTCAATTAAAAAGACCAGGCGAGCTTTCTTGCCCACCTCACTTAAACTGTGGGTTCTGTCAGCTCCATTCTGCTGCTGGAGTAAACTGGTCCTCAGAGAGGGGAAGGGGCTTTGCGCTCCATAAGGTGCAGGGTAGCAGCCTGAGATGGGGGCTGCTGGGGGGTGGGTGGACATGGGAGTTTATGACCTGGGTCTGAACCTCGAGGAGCTTAGAAGTGATGGGCTAGGGTGGGGCAAGGGGCACAGGTGTGGTGTGGTGAGCCAGAACGAGAACTGCAGAAAATCTCTGTGGGCGTTGGAGGCTGAGATACTAGTTCCAGAAGGGAAGGGAGAGATGCTGAGGCTCTCCTGGAAGGAGTAGATCTGACCCAAGCCTGAAGGTCAGTTAACATCTCCCTGAGCATTGGAGACAAGAATGATTTAGACAGAGGGACCTAGGATTGCCTTGCAGCCAGTAGGCCAGTGAAGGGACTAGGGGAAGAAAGGTTATGGGAATGTGGGGTTGAGGCAGGAGACAGAAGAGGAAACCTGAGACGCTGCAGCTGTCGTCAGTCAGCATCCTGATTTCCACATTCGCGTACCAGGGCTTCCCTTGACTGCACCTTTGCCTCATTATAATCGTGGTTTCCTCCCCTGCAGTGGGCAATTAGGGAGGATTGTGGGAAATTGCATGTATTGAAGCTGAAGTTAAAACCTTTAAAGCATAAGTGTCAAATTTGTTCTCACCAGGGGCCAAATCAGCCTTGCGGTTGCCTTCAAAGGGCTGAATGTAATTTCAACTCCTGAATAGTTAAGGAGTAGTCCTATTTATACAGTCCTAAAATTATTTTGGCCCTTTGCAGGCCACCGTGAGGCTGATGTGGGCCCCAGTGAAAATGAGTTTGACACCCCTGTTATAAAGCCTATAGTTCTTCAATAGAAGGGAGCCATTCCCTGGCCAGAGATGGCCCACATCCATGTCTTGGGAAGTGTACTTTCCTTAATCAATTTCCCACTTGCTTTGCTTTACAACATCTATGAGGTCAGTCCAGTTTTCTGTGTGCGACTGCCAAGAGCCTGGACCCTGTCTCCATCTGCAACAGAGGGAGGAGGTGCTGAATCACAGAGGGGCGGGACATGCCAGGTCTGCTTGCACGGGTGGGGCCCTTCCCTCTTCCCTCTGCAGTAGATCCAAAAGAAGAGGTTGTGGGCGAACTTGAGGGTGCCAGAAGGTGTCAGGAGTGCAACAGGAAGAGGAAAATGGGTGCACAACTGGAAAAGGTGGTAGAGTGGGGCCAACATGACAAGATGGGAGCCCAGGAAAAGCAAATCTCAAGAGTTCAAAAGCTCACAGTGTCCTGGGTGGAGCAGTGTAGACTCCAACTGTTAATATAAAGCGTGGCCCTACCTAAGTGGCAGGATGAGGTCCTCCACCTTCTAGTGCCTGGGGATAATAGATGCTCATTGATTCATTCAGCGACATTTGATAAAGATGATGAAAATGATAATACTCATTATTCTTCTGTGCCAGGCATTGTTCTAAGCACTTTTAAGTATACTAAGTGAATTAATAATGTAATAAAGCTAAGATATACTTTAACTCCACAACTGAGGAAACGGCAGCAAACAGAAGTTGAGTAGTAACTTGCCCAAGGCCATCCAACTGGTAAGTGGCAGGTACGAACTCTGGGCCAGGCCTTATGAAACGTGTTGGACCTGAAAATAAATAAGACCTATGTCTGTCCTCTAGGAACTCACTGAAAGACAAAGGAGCAATGTCCATACAGTTTTAGTATTAATAACACGTTTTAGCTACCAGGAGTTGTCTCCTTGTTTGGTGGTGTACGTTTTCATAGTCCCAGGGAGAATTTCTTCAGTGGGAATGGTCTTTAAACAAAATGACAGATGCAGATGGTCAAACGCTTTAGAAAGGTCAGATAAGGAAAAGGGCGATAAGCATCTATCCGATTTGAGAGCTGGTTTTTTTCCTCCTGGGGCACTTGCCGGAGTCCGAGGGCAGGTTGAGGCACATTCCAGACGCAGAGGTGCTGTCCGCGGTCCTGAATTGCGATGGCCTGATGGAACGGTTGCACCACCTGTGGTAAAGGGTTGGTTTTGTTTTGCTTTTAGTAAAATATCCAAGCCCTCATGAACTGATACTTTTGTAAAGTACAATAAAAAATGGAGATGCTCACGTGCCTGGGTGTCACATCAATGCTAAATTTGTGTAAAGGTTCCTCAACACTGACTCAATTTCTATACTTAACTCATTGCAGACCTGTGATGAGCGCTCGTGGACAGCACTGGCCCGGAGACCGCACCGTGAGTACTACTTTCCCATGGCAGTTAGTCGGTAGTCAGACTGCCCACAGAACCCCCCAAGGAGACACAGGTGGAAAATCCTTGTGCCCAGCAGTGACATGCATGCGAGCAGAGAGTGCACCGGTGACTTCACAACAAGATCTGAAGACCCAGAACCCGGACGTTAGGATGGGGATGTGGCTTCCCAAGCAGCACAAGTATTGTGTTGATGAAAGGACAACCTTTCTGTGACAGATGACAGGACTGGAACTCTAAGAGCAGTGAAGCTGCCACTCTGAGACTCATTCCACACTGGCTGCCGAGACCACTGAACAGGGTGCCATATGTGAGATTCAAATGAGATACTGGGAGCTACACCTACTTTGCCACTTCTGTGGTTCCCCCCAGATCTCAGACTCTGGCACACCTCCTAAATGCTGCGCCTTCTCCAAGGGGTGCCCTGATCCCCAATCCCTGGCACCTTTTCCATCTGCTTAATTCCTGTTCGTCCTGTCGAGGCCCAAGTACAGCAGCACTCTTTCAGGTGTTCCCTCCCCTGGGGCTTTGCGAATCTCTCTATCACAATGCTAACCACATTGAATTGTAATTGTTTGTTCATGAGCAAGTCCCTCAGGGGCTCATAGTTGGAAAAGATAAAGACACAGGCTTCTGCCATGTACTTATCTCTGTGCTGCCCAAAGCCTAGAAAAAGACTAGGAACACCATGAATGAGCAGTGAATGTTCGACTAGAGAAAGACAGAGAGAGGAAGGAAAGGAGAAAGAGTATGAAGGAGAAGGGGGCGGATAGGGAGGGAGAAGAAAGAGAAGATGGAAGAAGGAAAAGAGGGAAGGAAGGAATGGGGAAGGGAAAATCAAGGAGGAGGAAGGAAGGAGAGAAAGAAAGAAGAGCAATGGTGAGTTACAATTACAGAAAAAGCCAAGAATCTCCATCTATATGCCTGGCTTTTCTTGCGATGTCACAACCTAATGCCATTAGGCATCATGAGCTAGGGAGGGGGGATGTATTATGGAGAGAACGTTCTGCACATAAAATCAGAGCTGCTATATGCAATTCTTCTGCTCTGGTGTTGGACGTGTAAAAACACCTCTGATTCCTTATGACCATCCCTACAAAGTATTTCGTATGAGAGCTCTTCCCTCTGTGCTCTCTGCCCCAGAACACTAAGGAACGGGGGGAGGGGGATATGTGTGCTGAATCCACGGAGTCAAGAACAGCATCCTGCTCGACCTGAAACCAACCA
>PVKM010024450.1:0-20504 GCA_004027735.1 Carollia perspicillata
AGACATCCAGGCCTTAAGCATGCCCGCAGCAAGTTGATGTATGAACAGAGAGAAGACCTATTCAGGCTAACTGTTTCAATGTCAGCCTACTACAAATGGTCTTCAATGCATTCTGACATTGCCCTCGTTAATATGGTTCATCAGTATAATGCATTTAATTCGAGAGTTTCTGCTTAATGGACAGGGTGGAAGAAAAGTAGGTTTACAGCTCTCTGTGTGGAAAAATCATACAATAATTAATAAATAATAATACAAGGATAAACCCCGTGTTTCATGTGCTCACAACCCTATACCTATATTTGCCCCACCGTGTATGTGTAAAATAAGGAGATAATTAAGATTTCCAATTACTTATATTTTGTTATAAAATTTGAATGAACCTTATTTGTAAAAATGTTAAATTGAAAATCCCAAAGACCTGAAACATATTATTCTTTATTCCATGTCCTTCATAACATATGTAATGATTTATTTTAATACTTTATTCAATTTTATTATTAAATGTCGATTTAATTATTTTAACATTTGAGCAAAACAAAGCAAAAAGCAATACATTACATGCCAAGTTTTAAGTAGAAAATTTTCTTCATCAATTAAAATACCCTTTGATTAGATTTTAAAATCTGATTTACACATGAGAAACTCACTATTGCATGACATGGCCTTTTTAAGACATTTGTAGAACACTGTGTTACAAATTGTATAAAGGTCCAAATTCATGAAAACAGATATAATGATGCAATTTTTATTTAATTATACCATACTGTGGTTTTCCATTCTCATCCTCTATTATAATAAATAAGAAATATATCACCCTGGCTGGTGTAGCTCAGTGGATTGAGCGCGGGCCTGCAAACCGAACAACCGTGGTTCGATTCCCAGTCAGGGCACATGCCTGGGTCGCCGGCCAGTTCCCAGCAGGGGACGCATGAGAGGCAACTATACATTGATATTTCTCTCCCTCTCTCCTTCCCTTCCCCTCTAAAGATAAATAAATAAAATCTTAAAATAAATAAATAAACTTTTAAAAAAAGAAAAGAAATATATCTATGAACCCATAGTGGGCAAAGTCAAATTGTGATGAAATGCAACTTTGTACATCCAAGTAAGGATCTGAAAATCCATGGCTTTTATTTATTAAGTAGCAGTCTGGCCTGCTGGATTCCCAGGTGATATATATTAAACTCTTTTTTTAGTGGCTTTTAATCAACAAGAAAAAGTGCAAGCCATTCGATTTAGAAAAGCAGAGACCATCGGTGATGGAGAGAGCGGGGGCGTTAAAGTGGGGCTGGGGTAAAGAAAGCGGGCTGCAAGGAAGCGAATCCAGTAGATAAACGCTTGTCATTTGAGTATTTTTGTAATGAAACAAAGAAGAAAAATAAGATGATAGTTAATAGGGTAAGACAGATAAAGTATAAAACCGTTTAACAAGATAGAAGAGTCTCAAGTCTTGGTATGTTTGAGGATAGAAGGTAAGCACCAAGAAAAGAAGTAGATTTTGGATATCAAGGAGCAGAAGGGGCTAGAAGTGATAATAAAAATGTTTCATGAATTAACAGAATTTCAGTTCACTGATTGCTGCCTTAGTTTTTGTCAACAGCGAGCAGTTGAAGCCCCTGGGCTGGTAGAAAGAAAAAAATAAATAGGCGTAGTAGCATGGGGCTCTTGAAGTGGCAATTTTGTTGTACTCCTGTCTCCTCCTCTTCCCCACCAGACCTAGAGCCAAAAGAGGTAGGCGAGGGTCGAGGGAGAGAGTACTGGATGCTGACTTGCTCTATTTGACTCACTTATCTAGCATGCAGTAGGGGAAGGATCTAATATTGGGACCACCTCACTTAATTCCAGTGTGGAGGCTGTCCAGAGAGATGTTTCATTTTGAGGTGTATGACTCAAAGCTGTTAGTCACTCAGTTGAAATTAATGAGGTGATGCAGTGATATGAGGAGCAGAGACTAGTCTAGCTAATGGGTGGAGTTCCTATTCTTCCCATCAGGCCATCTGCCCTCTGTTTACTCTGGGTTCCCTGACTTGACAGGTCTTCCTTTATTCTATAGACATTTTTTCTCATGTTAGGCTTCAACTTCAGAGCGCCCATAGCTTATACTATCTCTGCCATAATATTAGCTCGTGTCTCTCAAATCTTATTTCCCATATAAATCACAGGGAAAGCTTGTGAGTCCTAAATACAGAGATTCCAATTTAGTGGGTCTGATGTAGAGCCCTGGGATGTTCTTTTTAACAAGCACATTAAGTGGTTCTGATGTAGATGATCTAAAAATTGCTCCAAAAAAGACTTAAGTAATATCCAAGGATGAATATGTGTGTGCATTACTTCGAATGCTGATAATTTTGAATTTATATTATATACACACATATACATTCATACTCCAAGCAATATTTGCATGATACTCTTCAACTAACAGGAGGGTGATGCAAGTGCCATGTTTAAAATTAGTGCTTCCTACTATTGAGGATGTTCCCACAGACACCTTACCACCACACTGGACCTTCACCTGCAGGATCCAAGACCACAGTCAGAGTCATTGGCAGTAGAGAGCAGGAAGACGTGTCATAGCCTCTTCATCGCTGAAGAAAGGGTAAGGAGCACAGCATATGTTCAGGTGTTTGGTAGAGCTTAAAAGTAAAGGAGACACGTCTTTCCAGATGTCCTTTACCTTCCCAGTCAGGTAGAACAGAGAGGGCAGCTGCCGAAGGAAGGATCAGTACAGGACAGAGGGAGACTAAATTTGGAAATCAGAAAGAGACAGGGAAGCGCCCAGTGGAACGCAACTAGAAATCAATAAGTGCATTTCATGCTACCAAGAAATAGTTTTTCCCGATATGAAGAAATTTTCCAAATCAGGAATCCCTGAATTTTGCATGATTTTTAAGTTCTAGTCTAATATTTGTTATATCATCTGGTAAGTCAAAAATATTGCAAATTTGCATGTTGGAATATTATGATTTCCAAACAAGAACTATCACTGTGATGTGCAGTGCGAAATGAGAACACGACAGAGTGATTAATTCTGTTTCTAATACAATCGCTTATCTTCCCAAAACACCCGTAATGGGACTCAAAAGATAAAGCAACTCTCATCTGAAGACACTTTACTTAGATTGGCTTCAAAATCATTGACCTACTTTTGGCAATTTTCAAGTTTACACTAAGGTTTTGATAATTAAAATAAATTAAGCTTTGATAAAAAGCTGATTACAGAACTCAATAAAAAATGAAGTTTAAAAATGAGCATTTAACGTTAATGTTATTTTGCAATAAAGATAAAATCACCTAATCAAATAATTATGGGTCTGTTTCTGTGAGTTAAAGTGTTTTAAGTTTTAATAAAGCCTGGAAGCTCCATTCCTACAAATTAAGCAGGAACGTCAGCCCTTTCTCTACACGGTGACTCAGCACATGAGCCTACATAGGACCACAGGCCTGTTTCATTCTGTGAAATAAAACAGGAGTTTCTTCTACGGTGGCTTACAGAACAGCCTATTGCTTTATAATTACATACATTATACTCCCCAGGCCCAAGTAATTGCTTGACTGTGAGTTCTGGCTCTGGCACTGAAGACTGATGCTAAAACGCTGAAGCCAAGGTGACACTCACCTGGCCTCTGATGCCGTCCCGAGCTGCCTGGGGCAGGAGAGCTGCCTCCCATGTCAACCCAGAGAACTATTGAACTAAAGAAGACGTGGCCTCTCTCCCGGGGACAGACAGGATTGTGACTAATGACGCACCCTGAAAGTTTGACTGTTCCATGAAAATGACCTTTGGGCTCCCACTTGCACAGCTTGCTTCTTCGGGAACTCCTGTGGTTCTTGCTACCGGCACTATTTCATTGGCTTCCTCAGTGTCTCCAGTGGCACCACCCATTTAGACAGCCAGGGCCATCACCCAAGCCAGGCCTCCTCCAGTCTGCCCTGCTGCCATGGCTGAGTTCCCTCTCTTTCTCATGTTATGGAGTATACATATGGTAGATTCTACTAACTCTAGAAAATGGGATGTTACTGAGACTGAACTTTTACAGTAGTGTATTTGGAGATCTCAAATTATGCCTGCTCCTCTCTGCCTTCTACGGAAATTGTGTACATGTCATCTTTCCTACTACACAGTAGGATTGCTGCCCCTCCTAATACAGAGTGAGCTGTTCATGGGCATGCCCAGTTTTGGTTGTCTTGGCAAGTCTAAATCATTGCACCTAAATACAGAAGGGTATTCAATAAATATGTATTAAAAATTAGCACTAGACAAACAAAATTTTCTCAGTTCCTCTTTCTATTGTGATAATGAATACCTTTTTCTTTTTTACCTCTTTTAGATATTTAACCTCTATCTCTTTGTATTTGGCGATAAAGTGGAGAAGATGTCACTTTTCTTTGAAAAAGTGTTGTGTGTTTGAATGAGATGCCACATCAAAACCTTATATAAGCACAACCAGTAACTTTTAAGAATGAATAAACTAAAGATTGAAAATAAAGATCCCAAATTTCACACTTTACCCTATCTTAAGTTCATTATTAATGATTGATACTTGATTCTTACAATCACCTTCTTTACTTATGAAGTGAGAATAATCATAACTTCCTCCATGCCATGTAGTCAAAGGTATTCTAAGAATAAATATGTGGGTATGAATTAATATATTACTAGTTTTTTAAGACTATTTTTAAAGGTCAAGTATTGAAAGTTTAGTAAAAATAATGAAGATATACTTCTTCCTGATACTTTCCACTTTACTAATACAAAAGAAACATAAATCAGAATTATAAGACATTTTAGCAAAAATAGTATTTTATGTACACATAATCACGCATATTCAATAGCATGTGGTTGACCAGCAGTCAAGAACAAATAAAATTCCTTAGGAATCTTTTATAGTATACATAACAATTATTTATAATTGCTATAATTATTGTCTTATACAGAAACATTTCTCCAGTGTATTTTAACCAAGATATTATAATTTTTATAATTATCTTGTAAAGAAATATTTCCAAAGTGTATTTTAACCATGATCAACATTTTTATTTTATTAATGTTACATTAATAATATTTTATTAATAACTAAGGGAAGCATAAACCTGGGGCTTCCTTATCTAAATGTTTTTAAAATGTTGAATTAGTTAAGTATGCAATAAATAGGTCTTTCTAGATTGTTCACGTCATTATTGACAAATCGAAAGTTATATATCTTAAAACAATTTGACTATTTGGCACGTTTTTATAGATGATATTACTATATTTCAAACCTTATTTACTTTGAATGGTAGATTAAAATCAATGACAGCTTTTATTCATTTTAGGATCAATAAGTATTTCTTTTTATAAATTGAACTACAGTTTTCTGCCATATAAACTCTAGGACACAAGATTTTCCTTATAGATCTATTTGAAATCTTCAATAGTCAAATTATTACCCATGAGAAAGTGGATCATATTATTGACACCAAAATATATTTCTTTTTCCACACTGTATGAACCACTAATAAATGCTCCCAAAGTATATTATTTCTGTTTAAAATGCCAAGACTCTTCCTCAGGTTAACAGCATAGCTTATAGGGAATTCAAGTATAATGATAGAGGAACAGAAAATTATTTGACAGAAACCTCCTAATATTGGGTATTTTTTGGCATTATGTGGCATTTTAGAATGCTCTATTGACATAGCGTAATGCATCGCATCGTGCTGTGTAATGCTGGTGGTAAAGTGCCATGTTCCCCTATACCTAGAAGCTTTAAATAATGCAATTTCTCTCTATGTTATAAAACTGTCTGCAGGAGGCTCTCAGACAATTTCAGTCTGGCTTCTTTAGGTTTAGCTTTTGACATCAAATAATACAAACATCTTAGATACTCAAAATATAATGTGAAATGTACTTCTATTATAAAGCTAGTCTTATAAAGAAATTGAAATCTGACTGTCCCTCTCTTTTAGTGTGGCTGTTAGTTTCACAAATTGTCCCTTTTCATCTATTACTAGCCAAAAGGTTCAACCTTTTCTTACCTTTGTGGACCTTTTCATAATCAACCATCCTAAATCCTCAAAAAATACACTGCTGTACCCCATAACTTGAGGGAAGCTCTAAAATCAAGCAAAGGAGTTAACCTGTGTAGAAATGGCTGCTAATTTATTAATAAGAGCTACAAATTTGAATTTTATTTTGGGCTTCTATAAGATTCTAGTTCACTCCATGGCAAAATTTCAATTACCAACATTCCTCCTATATCTTTTAATGATTTTTAACTCTTCTTTAAAAATATACAGATATAGATGGTGGTCATAAGATTTTTGTGTATTTTTTTTAATCATCCTCACTTGTTAAAATAAAAATGTGAAAAATTCAAGTAGGTGCCACCATTTCTATGCTTTCTGTTATTCCAAAAACTGCAGAGCCCTTGAATTCAAAGTCCTTCCTGCTCTGAATATGCAGCCCTCAAATCTGCACAAATGAACTTAGTCTTCCCAAAAGAAGCTAGAGACCAGGAGAGGTGCCTAATGCTGGTAGCTGTGAATGGCACAGCTGATAGGGGCACCAGCCACTGCCCTTCATTCGTGAATTAGTATTTATTGAATAGCTACTATGTACTAGGAATGGGGGATATAGGTTTTACTCTTTGATTTAACTTTTTAAATGTAATTTTTAAATGTGGTTCTCGGGAAGGTCTCCCCGAGAAAGTACTATCTCAGTAAAACTTGAACCACGTGAGAGAGCTCTGTGACTTTCTGGGGTGACAGAATGCAAGGTAGAGGGAACCGCATATACAAAGCCTTAAGGAGAGAGTATGCCTTATATAACTAAGGAGTAGCAATGAGATCCATTTACTTGAGCAAAGTGAGCAAATAAGTGAGAAGAGGTCCAAGATGTGTACGAGTGGGAGGAGAGTGCCATTGAAAATCTTCTTTTGCCCCTTAGTGACATGGAAAGCTATTGCAGGATTTGGGGCAGAGATGTAGCACTTCAATTTAGCAGGATCTGTCTGCCCACTGTGATAAAAATAGTCTGAAAGGAGACCAGGGCCTAAACAGGAGGAGCTGTTTGCAGGCTATTGCAACTGCTGAGGTGAGAGGTGATGATAAATTGGATCAGGGCAGTGATGGTAAAGATACTGAGAAGTTTCCACATCTGTTTTGGAGGTAGAATCAAGAGGAGTTATTGTACAAGATCTGACAAGATTAGGCTGTACTTTCCTGGTATATATGGATAAATGACTTCCTATGTCATTCCACCAAGAAATACTGTCTCTGTAACTTTCTTAAGCTGGTCATGAGACAATCACATGGTAATTCTCAGTCCACACTGAGGGCTATCTTTTTATCTTTTTCAAAGATGTTACAGCCACTATTTAAAGGAAGTCAAAGACCAAAAGCAATGAAATACAATGGAAAGTAGAATTTTAGTTCCACTGAGTCTGAAACCAACCAATCATTAAAGGATTGAAGAATTCTTAATGTCAGTTCATTCCTAGAATATGATGTTGAGGAAAAAGAGAACCAAACTTTTGGATAATCCTCAAGTGCTTTTTAAAAGGATTTATTCTAATGGAAACTCAATAGGCAGAGTTTTGTTTTGTTGTTTTTCTTCATCTGGTCTGTTTTGCCCAAAGCTTATGGGAGTCTACATCCTCTTAAAGAATGTCAAGTTCTCAGCTTTGCCCTGTCCAGATTTCTCCAAGGACAAGTACAATGTTGTCAGAGACACTAGAAAGGACTTTGTAGACCCTTATCTGGCACTAACTAGCTCTCCCCATGGCTAGCTTTCAGCTTTGGACAAGTCATGTAACCATCTCGTTCAGGTTTTCTGTCTACAGTACGTCAGAAGTTTGATTAAACTGCACCACGATTCCTCCCGGCCATAAATGCTTTGATTCCACCTGATTAACATTCAAAGTGGAATGTACTTACTTAGTAGGGTCACTTAATCTTCAAATGTACTAGTCTATGCTATTTTGTAAAAATAAAACCACCTATGATGTTTATTTGTTAACACTTAAATAGGTTTGAAAAATATAAAATATGCAATAAACAGGAAAATTCAATAAATAATGTATTAAAGTCTACTTTAAATATTTTCATGTGTCTTTTCAGGAATAGAACTCATTGAACCCATTTGGTAACCCAAAACAACACTGTTCAATGTCTTCCCAAACTAAGAAACCCTGGCTTGCCTTACAATGGAATGCCCATGAATTTCCAATACCTGCAAACAGTGGGCATCCGGAATTCTCTGATCTTAAACACTAGCTCCTAGTTCCTGGCACCCCAGCTCCAGACACCACACAGAATTTCTAATGTTATAAGGTTCTGAGGTTTAAAAAATTGAAGTGTTGAGAGGATCACATGTAACTCCTCACAGACATGGATTAATTAACCTTTGGCCAGATAAGAACAAGTGAAACAATGAGAGAGACTCTGGGAAACCTGTACAACTGAGATTTTTTCAGAAATAATGCCTCTGGACTTTTACATGACCATTGTTCATTTTGTCTGGCAATTTTTTTTGCCAGTTGTCAGTTATGACATACAAGGAATTTGAAGATTATGGGCTGTTTGCAGGCGGTGCCTTATTTATTTCTGTTCTTCCCTCAGGACCTAGCCTGGTCACTGAGCTACACATCTTGGTTTGCCTACACAGCCCTGTTTTATACGTGATAGCCTAGTGTAATGTTAACTGTGCCCCCTTTTTACTCTTGAAAGTGTCTCAGTTCTTGTGATAAATTGTACAGTCACTCTACTTACAATAAGCAATCAAATTTAAATATGTTGAGCTAAAAACTTAATGAAATATATAACCCCCCTTATAATTCTTATCAAGTAACCAGTGCAGTCTGAATGAGTTTGAGATACAGGTCATCTTCAGCCATGCTTGAAAAGATTTCAGATTATTCTATGGGTAAATAGTCTATTGTTAAACATGCCCAATGGTTTTCTTGTTTATATTCTTCTCTGACTTCATCAGACTCCAGGAACCCCTTCAAATAAAATATTAAGATCCAGTAATTATGAATGCTAATGAGAGTTATGTTTTACAACTATAAATCCCAGACCCTAAATGCCCCTGAAGGGAACAAAATAAGAATTAATGAATGGCAGAGCAATCGTAAAACAGGACCTTTTGTATTAAGGAGCAACTATTTAGCAGCAACTTTTAATAAGCTAACTATTCATCCATAGCATAATGTAGTCTTTGTAACTTCTACAATTTACATTGCAGGGAAAATGCATTAATGATATAGAGATTTCTCCACAGATATTAAAAGTTAAACTTTCCATTAAATGCTTCCCTTTATCTAACACTTCTTGAAAAAGAGTACTCACTGCGGGGTTACCCAGAGATGACGAGCACCACTGCTGCCACTGTGGCTGCTGCCACCTCTGCTCCGCACACATCATCCCACGTATCCATACATCAACCCTGTGCACCACGGTACAGTCCGTACAGGGCAGTCAATAGAATGCAGTGTGCTGTGATGATGAAAAGGGCAGGTAATGAAGTAGGACTATCTACATACGTGTCCAGCCTCTCCCCACCAGCTGTGTGACTGTGGTCACTGTTCTGGTAACCTATTGTTGTTTATAGGCACCCCCAAATTTAATAGCCATCACTGTATTACTGCCTCATATGGTTCTAGGGGTGACTGGGTAGCAGTGAAGTGATCACAAAGGCTCTGTCCCCCCAAGTCTGGTGGACGGTTGTGGCTGTCAGTGGGAACTTTCTCTGGGATCATCTCCTGTTAGTACCTGCATGTTCCCTTTGCACTGGCTGCGTGGGCTTCCTCGCACAGTGGTATCCAGTTTCAGAAGCAAGCATTCCAAGGGAACCAGGTGCAGGCCATACTGACTTCTATGATTTAGCCTTGGAAGTCATTTGCCTGTCTAGATTCGAGGGGAGGAAATTGACCCCACATTTCAATGTGATAGGAGGCTCAATTTCACATTGTGTGAAAATCTATGAGACGGGATATTTTATTATAGCTCTCTTGGAAAACACAACCTGCCACTAAGTTGGCCAATTTTGTTTCTTCACCTGAAAAAATGTGACTAAATACCTATTTCATTGAGTTGTATTAAATGTTAAATACAGAAAAGCCACATGAAGGCTTTAGCACAGTACACCATAAGCACTCAGTAAGTGTTCATACAATTCCTTCTTGGAATGCTTTCATTTGCACAAAAACATTCTGAAGACAATATATGAATATTTTCAGAATCTGTATTAGCTACTTCTTCTGTATATAATATTTCTTTATTAATTCTAAAAGTTAGAAAACACACTTGGCATTAGGAAAACAAAATCCATTTGTTAATTACTGATTTTTCTAATGGCCATTGCTTATAAATTGTTTTGAAAATTACCTTAGTTAACTCCCAAGAAGGCAGGTGGAGAAGTATTGACTAAAATAACCTCAGAAACTAGTTCTGTATGTATTTATGCCTTAACTTTTACAAATGGAGGTAGGTTGGTTTTATAGCATAATGATGGAATATATACATAATATACTGTAAAATTCACATTTATGGAATTAATATATATCTGTAATTACACACATATGTATATATGCAGGTTAGTGTTATATCTAAACACTAAACACACCCATATGTAAATTATGTTAAAAGAAACAGAAACCAAAAGCATTATGAAGAAAGTAAAAATATGCAAAGACAAGTTTATAAACAATTATAATAAATGAATGTAGTATTTGCCTTGACCTGCTTGCTACTCGGTGCGGGATGAGGGAGGGGACAATATTGATTGTGTAACTCCTGTTGCCACAAAATATTGAGTTTACAAATTTCCCAAGAAAAATTATCCCAATGATGAAATTATAAAGAAAGGTTAAATGTGAGACTTTATTGGAGGACATTGGGTAAAAAGTATCTTCTTTAAAGATAATTACAACAAATGCAGAAACTTTCTAAATGAGCATTGCCTGTTGCGAAGACCTTCAATAAAAGCCGAAGGCATAGCATTACAGCACACCTCGTGCACACAGTTAGTTCCGCCTGTGATGCCGAGCAGGCGCCATCCAATCACCTACTTGAGCACAGGCGGTAAAGTAGGTAAGCAACTGAAGAGGAAGACTAATCTCTTTTCCTCGTCAACAACTGGATGACAAAAGGCTTTGTCTTTTCAGACCATATTCGTCTCATACAAGTGATGTATCACTAACAGAATGGAGAACATTTGCTTATTATTTATTATAAATGGACTTGGTCTAAAATGTAAAAAAAAATGCAAGATTATTAAGGTACCACCCCAAAATGAGGGCCAGAATATAACCTATTTTGTACTCTTTAAAGTTGTAAGCTATTGTGTTACATCTTAATTTTGGAAGCAATGTTGAGATGCAGTATATTTGGAAGTGGTGGTATCTGAGAACATAGCCATAGGCTTTTTCTGATGATGGAAAGAAATGCTAACACAGTGAAAGTTACAAGTTGTCTCGTGTAATTTATGGAATTTGTATCAAAGAGAAAGATATAACAGGATAGGTAGAACAATTACAGCTCTAAATTTCTTCTACCAAACAAATATTTCTTGGGACTCAAATCTGCCTCTGTTTTGCTATGCTCATGAGAAACAAATGGCGCACTTTAACTGGGTCATTGCCAGGGTCTAAATGGTTGTGTCCTCACAAAATTCCTATGTTGAAATCCTGAGTCCCGGTGTGAAAGTATTTGGAAGTGGAGCCTTTGGAAGATGACTAGGTGGTGGTGGATCCCTCATTATTGGAATTAGTACCCTAAATGAAAGAGATATGAATCCAGGATTCCCATATCTCAAACAGTCTATCTCCCTCCCTCCTCACTTTCTCTCTCTTTCCTCTCTGCCTCTCCCCCTCGTCTTTGACGACGGTTTTCTCACTGTAACCTATAACCTCATGTGGTAAAAGGGGGATGGGAGGGAGTTAGCTCTTCTGGGTCCTCATTTCATGGGTGACTTTTTATACTCTCTATTCTTCAGGTCCTTGTTTTTCCATTGCATTCTTGAGAAGTATCTCATTTCCTCTCCCTAAGATTAAGTTTTCTTATCTGTAAGATAATATTTGAGTAATTGTATCTTTAAATGTTTATGATTGTTGAATATGCTTATAGTACTCAGTCACATTCAGTAAGTACTCAGCCATCTTCAATAATTTTACATTCCTCTCCTACAGGGCTGGTACATCTGCGAACACACTTCTCCATTCTCTACTCTGGCACACTCGTGACGATTAACTTACATTTGGTAACATAATAACAGCTGCCCCCACTTAGGGCAATGATATAGGGAAAGTGGCATCATTAGACAATAGAATTATATTCATCTGGGAAAGATACACCTTAAATCTTCACTTTTATCTTTCTTGGATTCAAAGGAATAAACGAGATATAATTGGCAAGACCTGTATTCATGTGATCTTACAACAGGATCTAAATTAGGAGGATCTAGGTTAGGATCTAGGTTAGGATCTTGATTAGAAGAGACAAGTCTTTCCTCATTCTGCATTATAAAAGAAATTTACCAGGAGATTCTCTCTAATACACATGGAATATTAAAAATGCATTGTTACTTTGCAAAATATCTGATTCTAAGGTCTAAATAAATGAATAAGACTTATGTCTGGGAACTAGATCCTTGAAGAATAGCGTATTCCTTAGATCACCTTTCTCAAATAACAATTGATGGACTTGAATTTTACTAGGAACCGGAGACAGTGATATTCATCAAAGTATGTTTGTTTAAGAGTGAGGAGACTTTTATTGAGATCTCGGTGTCATCTAGCATTTATATCTTGACAAGTCATTGGGGAGGGTGGGGTATTCATTTCTTCTGTTTCAAAAGCAAAAGAATCTTTAAAGTCTCTTTGGGCTGCAAATGGTCAATGAGCTTTTAGATTTGCTGGGGGAGTAGGAATGTGTCAGCTCTTCATTCTCTATTGCAGAGAGAGTCTATATGCTTTGAGTAAAAGGTGAACAGATGGCAAGCTGACATTCTGTTAAAAAATTCAGAAACCCAACTTACACTCCCTTGTGGGTACAAGATCACCTCACATCTACAAAGAAGTGAGTCCAGGGTAACATAAAAATCCTTTGAACTTCTGGAATCCTTCAGTTTCATTTATAAGAAAAACTATTTTTTCAGATTACGTAGAAATGATGCTTAAGAACAGTCAGTCTACAGAAATTGCTAGACTCCTCAAACATGGAAAGGGGAATTACATAAAAAGCAACCGTGCTTCAGGGTTAGCAGTGTTCAGGGAACATCCCCTGTGAATACTCACTTAACTCTAAGCATCTGTATGCAAATGGGCACATTTTCAGAACTGGACTAAAATATATTTTCGCAAACACCCAGCACTAAAAGCTTCTCAGAACAAAGGCAACAGTCAAATTTAAGTTTTTTATAATTACATTACTAACATTACAACCTTGAGAAAAGAGTTGGAGATTAAAATAATCACAGAACATAATTCAAATTTTACATTTTAAAAAGCACATACAAAGAACGTTGTTATAATTATACAGAATGTGTCATGCGATCATAACTAAAAAATAAAAATCAAATTTAGAACTTAATAGTGACATTGGTTTCATCAAAATGAACCTTGAAAATCTCACTGAGCTTCAGTCAAGTTGTTTAGAAAGCAAAGCAGACATGGATTTACTGCCTCATTATAAATATTTTATGAAAAAAATAGTTTGAATTGACATTCCATCCTAATAATACAAACATGGTTCAAATTTACTACAATTATAAGATTGTAAACAAATGTTTCTGTATACATTATCATTTTCAGGCAAATTTATCTAATTAAAAATCAAGTACCCCTTGATTTTACTATCCTAATTCCTGTTCAGAGAACTCCCCTAGATTAACCCCTGCACCACCAAAGCCATTCCACACTGTGATTCAAATAAAATTTTTGAAGTAGTCCTGTAGGGTTTTATTACTCTTTCTAAAGGGGAAGAACTTGAGCAAGCACATAAGTAGATTTAAGTAGTAATTCAAGAGCTTTCTACCAGAGTTGACCTAATTCTATGATTCAATGTTTGATGTCCTTACAGAGAGAACTTGACCACAGGGCAGCATTTGCAGGTTATTGTGAAGGAAAAACTTTGTCCATTATTGCAGTGTTTCCGTGGCTGTGACATTTGGACCAGCTCCGCCAGAGACTGTTGGGAGTGGGTGCTGAAGGGAGGAGGGCCCCCTCCCCGGGGAAGCGGCAGTTAAAACGGCAAGCACTTCCCAGCACGAAGAGCAGAGCCACAGCTCTCCTCAGAAACACCGGCAGCACCCAGGAGTGCTTCGCCATCCGAGATATTTCTGGGTAAAAAATGAGTTATTCATAGGGGAATATAAGTAACCCAAACAGGATGGAATTTAGTTTTCATTGTATTATATAGTCTATATGACAGGAGAATATAAAAAGTAGACTTTAATGGCAGACAAAACAAAGCTCTATCAATCAACAGCTAAATAACCTTGGCCAAGTAACACCATGCCCATAAAGCATTCAATGTAGCACTTCTTTGGATTAGGTAGGTCTTTAACAATTATTAGTTATTGTTATTATTATCTTTATTGTTATAGGCTTGGTTAATATTAAAAAGGCAAGATTATTACCCCTGCCATCCAATTCAGTCTAACTCTTATTGAACTTATTCTTTTATTTGGGTTAGGAAAAAAACTAAAGAAACTAAAATGACTAAGAAGTCATCTCATACTTTAAAAGGTTTAGACAAGTAAACTAACAATTAAAATTACTATAGTTCAACATACTTGAGATGAGTTACAGACTCACTATATACTTAGTACTTCCTAAAGTGCCATATAGTACCTACTTGATAAATAATTTAATTAATGTAGTGAGACGTGATCTGTAAGTATGGTGCAAACAGATAGCCAGGGGAATATGAAGAAAAAAGTCAACTCAACGTGCGGTCAGAAAAGTCTTCTAAAATCACCTAACACTAAAGCTAAGGTTTAGAGTAAGATTGGAAGTTGCGAGTGAGCATGAAGAATACGACCTTCTTAGCACAGGGAGTAGCCATTGCAATACATTAAGGTGAGAGAAAACCTGGTTTATTCATTGAACTATGGATCTTCAGTGTGACTTGAGGGGTGCCTACCTAGAATAGACAGAGAGAGATTGGTGTGGGAAGATCACCAGCCTCATCGTCGCCACCAGGCGTGTCTGTCCCATTCTTTCTTCATTTTTCTTCATAGCACTGACCACCCACCTGTTGTCATTATACTAGCAATGTATTTGTGTGTTTGTTTACGGCCCGTCTCAGCCACTGGAGTGTAAGCTTCATGAAGAAAGACGCATTTTACTGTTTTTATGACTTCTATGTCTGCAGTCCCTAGAAAAATGTCCTGTCAGAAAGTCCACACTCAATAAATATTCACTGAATGAAAATTGAAAGAAAGACTAAGTAGGGAGTTACTTATAAAATATTTTAAATATAATATTTAGGAGGAGATATCAGGATGACTTGGGGTGAGGGTGAAGGAGAATGAGCAACACATCTGAGAGTACCTCCTGGGTTTCTGACTAAAGTGCCTGAGGAAATGGTTAAGAACCACATGGGAAATTCAAGACCAAGAGTTAGGCTTTGGTTTTGGTTTTTGAGAGGGTAAGGAGGTTGTTATACATTAATTATGATTCCTCCAGAGTTATGGGGAGGAATTCCCTCACCCACCAAGAATCCCCACAGTCTTTCCCTCAAATGGACAACAGCAGTCTGCATTCAGTCTACCATGGGAAGTGAAGCTGGTTTTTATTAAAGCTATAGAGCAGATTACTATAGCTAATAAAATCCTACATTAATCATCTTCACTGCATACCAGTCAAAAGTAAATTATATAAGGAATTCAAATAACCCGCCTCAGAACCATATCATTGAAATGAGAATCACAATTTTTGCCATTGAAAGTAACCGAGTTTACCCTGAATCCATCATTTGTCATTTGGGCGTGCTGTTCAGGAAATCACTCTTTATTTAGGTGATCACCCCAGAGTCATTTCCCACTGAAGAAATTTAATAGTGAATAATTGAATGTATTCACTCTCGCAGTCACTGACAGGAGTTTGCAATTACGTCTTGGAACTGAGCTAGCCTCAGTGGGATGTAAAAATTAGGATAATCATATGGTGAGTACTTACTTCATCCTGTGTCTGCTCCAGCTAGGATCAGAAATGGTCTCCATGATGGTATGCAAAAATCCTTTCACCAGAACCACCACAAGAAAATTAGGTACTGCTTCCCCTTTTCTGAAGACAAAAGTAACACTTTAAAATATCACTTTCAAATCAACCAAAATGAATGCTTTGGGCTTTGTGTATAAAAGCCAGATGCAAATTAATATTATTTACAATACACGGTTTGGCATGTGAATATAGCAAACTGATACTTAATATGTTGTGGAACACTTTCGTGTGTTTTGTTGCTAGTGATTGCTTTCATGATTAATTAATGAGCTTGACTGGACTCAAAGTTCAACATAGGGTAGAATAAATTAGTTTATCTTCTAAGAGCCAGAATTCTATGAAGAGCACTGGCTAACTTGCCCCCTCAACCAATGAACCAACTTTTCCAAGTTCGCAGAGGATTTGTTTTTATGAACCAAAAGTATTTCCACTTTTATCATTTAGAATAAAGTTTTTTCTAAAATAGATTTCACACTTCGCTTAATTTTTAGATTTTTTTAGCTTGTTTTAGCTTTCATTATAATGTCTCAGGATGGTTGCTATGAAGATTGATAATGAACACTCCAGAGCAATTTTCACAGAAACTCTAAGGACTTGCTGAAGTGTGTTGTACTGGACTCTTGGTTCTCACAAGTCATGACTTTCATCTGCCCCAGTTTAGAAGTTCATCTACCACATTCCTTGGGGGTCAAAATGTGTAAGTTAAGTAGTTTTCAGGCCACTGTAATTCCACCTAATATTCTTTTTTTTTGAAAGAGAGGAAGAGAAACACTAATGTGTGGTTGCCTGTCATGTGCCCCACAATGGGAACTTGGCCCACAAGCCGGGCATATGCCCTGACCAGGAATCAAACCAGTGACCCTTTGGTTTGCAAGCCCACGTTCAATCCACTGAACTATACGAGCCAGGGCCCATTTAATATTCTTTACCATCAGTTCAGAAGCTATGTCTAGGTTGAAACATAAGCGCTGAAATTTGAATATTTTCGACTAACAAAAATAGCAATTTCACATGATTCCACCTAATGTAATGAAAATTCTCCTGGCTCTTGTACAGATAAGTACAAAATGGAGGAATAATTATAAAATTTATAGTATTAACATTTTCCTTTTTTCCTTTTTTTTTTTTCAAAATCAATCCACATTAGAGGAGTCATTGCATTATACTTGAATTAATTTTAGTAACCTCCTATTTGGATTATTCCATTTCTTCCTTCTCTTTCTTGGTGAATCTATCATTTCCACTAATATTATGAAAGGAATTTTATAAACCTGCCTCTTCTCTGCTCCAAAGCCTCCAGTGTTTCCCTGTTGCCAAAGGAGTAAAATTGAACTTTCAGTATTTAATTATTCAGAAGTCGTTATTGAGTACCTTTTAGTTGCCAGGCAGTCTTCTTTCTAGCAGAATGAACAAAACCAAATCTGCTTTCATTATCTTACATTCTAGTGGGGACAATAGACAACAAACAAGACAAGGGAATAAAAAGTATATTACATTAGATGGCAGTATTAGGAGAAAAATAAAGCAGAGATGGGAAATAGGAAATCTCAGGAAGGGAGTTGACATTTTAGAGAAAGTGGCCTGGGACGGCCTCCCTGAAGAGAGGGTATGTGGCTAAGGGCCTAGTGGACGTGAAAGAGTGACAGACTGTCACCGCTGCAAGGAGGCCAGCTAGCTGGTGATGTCTGGGAGCGAGAGAACGGTAGGTGAGGTCAGAGGTGTGGGCCATGCAGGCCCCGGGAAGAAGGCAGTGAGAGAATCTGCAGCTCTGAGTGATACGGTCTGCTTGCTGGCAGCTCTGCTATTCATAGTCTGAAGGGGCAAAGGCAGAGCAAGGACACCTGTAAGGAGGTCATCGCAGCAGCTGGACGAGAGGCAGTGGGGGTGTGGGGCTGCGTGGTGGCCGTTTAGATAGTTTCTGGATATGTTTTTAAGATAGCACTGACAGCAAATGCTAAAATAGGAAATGGATCGAGAGACAAAGAGTTGATGATAACTGTCATTTAAAAGTTTCCGCAACAAAATTTCAACCTTCCTTTCCCATTTCATCTGCTGTTGGCTCAAGTGTGGTGAAAATGTCCCTAGACTTAATTAAGCATAAAAAGCCTGAGTTCACATTGTAGCCCTGCCACTTATTAGGGTTATGATTGATACGTATCACGTAACCTACTGCTGCTTCTTCCTTGTAAGATGAGGATAATAATACTTCACATCGCTCTTAAGAGGTTCAATTATATTGTAAAAGGATAATAGAGCAGCATGTAGCTTAGAAATCTACTACTCCAGCAAACTCACCTATTAACTATTTTTATTGTTGTTCAATCACAGTTGTTTCCATTTTCCCACCACCACTTTCCCCGGCCCCACCCACCCCCACCTCCTACCTTCAGTCCTATCCCTCTTTGGCTTTGTCTGTGGGTCCTTTCTACATGTTCCTTGGTGACCCTTCCCTTTCTTTTCCCCACTATCCTCTCCCTGCTCCCTTCTGGTCACTGTCAGTTTGTTCTTTATTTCAATGGTTGTTAATTATTGAGAGTATGTTAAGCATTCCTCGGTCTCCCTGCCTCTCTGCCTTCACCTTATGCTGCATACATAGCTCATCTGTGAAACCCTCCATTGGCTAAAGACCACATCGCATCCCTCCGGTGAAGTGTTTTCAACACAACACTTTTCCTTCCCCAAATTTTATCGCGTTGAATACATTTAACATGCAAAATTAGGTCTCATGTACTTTAAAAGCTTAATATGAGACAAACATTGTCTAGGTGTCTGTTAATTCACAATGTATATTTTAATCTCCTTACGAGGATACAATGTTGCATATTTATGCTTTTGAATTGTGAACTTTATACAGTGTGATATCAAAAACAGATAAAATCAGAATCTGAATTTTATATGGGATAATATAAAATATTTATGAGAAAAATAATATCTACATAGAAATGTTATACATTTATTCTGATTAGGGAATCAGTCTTTGGTTATTTGATTTTAAAATTATGCAAAATTTTAAAGAATGCCTTTCTCGCATAAAGCAATTATCTTCTATTATAAAAAGATAAGAATAGATACACCCATAGTACTGAAGAGATAAAAACATCGGAGGCAAACTTGAGAAGAGGTTCAGTTTATTCTTAGGGAATACTCAAAATCTACAGAGATGGCCTCTAGAGAAATTAATGTCCAGAGCTAAATTAATGTCATGATGTAGCACACTGCTTTGGGCAGTGAAGAAGTTGGCTGCAAGGACTATACCATCAGGAGTCAGTTGGCTCCTGAAACCCAAATAGAAAAATATGTGCGTCTTCAAGAGATTGAAAAAGGATTAAGACACCCTTTCTTCTGAAAGCAAAAGCAAAATGGCCCTCGGTAGCACAGACATGGGTCATGCACAAATCCCCCTTTTCCTTCTTCCTGCGTTTCATCAACCACCAAGTTAATTGAGCTCGCCCCCATAATCTAGAATCTAGTCTCACCTGAGTCACCTAAATATGGTCTCCTATCTGGCTGTCCCATCTCCTGCATTAAATTCACGTGCTGTATTTTCCAGAACTCAACTAAATGATCAGGCTAAAGCATATTCAGGCTTGTCACTCTTTTCAAAGTCCCTGAGGAGAATGGCAAAATTCTATCAGCAGCAAAGAAGGTCCTCATGATACATCCCTTGGCTGCTTAGCTCTCCAGCCTTCGAAGTTCTTTTCACAGACGACACCAAGTCTCCACACGCCTTCCTTGTTTTTCCAAACACACCAGATAAACCGAAGTATTTGAAGTTCCTGGATGTAAACTGCCATGTTGCTTTTTACTTCTAAGATTTTTAACATCCTGATTCCTCAGATTTCCAATTAATTTATTCATGAATTCAAACAACTCTACTGAGTACCCACTGGACTAGATTGTGAACACAGAAATAGAACTTACCTTCGTGGAACAGTGTAGTGGCTGGATAAGACACTAATAACATTGTTCAAATGTGTAGTTAGAAGCTACTGTCAAAGTATCTGAAAGAAATATGCAGAAAGCTGAAAGAGCTTATATGACAGACAAATGATCTAGTCAGAAGGTAAGTGATGTGTAAGATAAACTCTGAAAGAAGGTAAAAGTGGAGGGAGCAGTATCATGTGCCCAGGCACTGGAGTGGAGCTACATGGTACCTTCTAGAACATCTGAGAAGGCCAGTTTTGCTAGCTGGTAGGAAGGTGAGGGCAGTGGCATAACACAAGTCTTTAAAGAGGCAGGGGACAAATATGACCAGATTTTGATATGTATCATGAAAAATTAAGAAAACACTGAAGTCTT
>PVKM010024451.1:0-20507 GCA_004027735.1 Carollia perspicillata
GGGTGTGGAATGGGAAAAAAAGACAGTGGAAGGGTCCCTGGCTTGGTTTCCATGAGTCAGCATCCAAGTCTGCTGGAGCAGGGCCATGGGCCATGAAAAACAGCCAGCAGGAGGGATTTGGCCCAAGGCAACCCTTGTTGAAGACACAGCTGCACAAGATTATATTGAGGAGACTCACAGGAAGTAAATAGAAACCAGAGAAAAATGTTTCTGCAAAGACCTGTGATGAGTCTAGCCCAGAAGGCAGAATGTGGAAGGTGTAGCTACAGGAAATAATTGGCATCAGAGTTGAGGGTAATTTCACAGCCAGGGATTTTACAGTGACTGGGATCTCAGGAGCCAGCGTAGCTTATTGCTTCCCCTTCCCTATTCAAGGAGTAGACACTCCTGTTCGCTGTCGTATGGCTGGTGGGGCTCTTCTGTGAGAGACGGGCTTGGGACTCATTATTAGGCTTGGCCATACAATTTGATTTGATTAATGGGCTGAAGAACAAGTGATGTCGTGCTAGGTCGGAGTGGACTCTATGAAACATGCCATGCCTTCTTTCAGTAATTCCCGTGCTCCCTCTGCCAAGGGAACACCTGTTCTCCTTCATCTCAGGCTTTGGAGCAGCTACAGAGCCACACCGCCACTCAACCCACCTGGCCTGCGACTCAGAGAGGAAACTTGGCTTTTATAAGCCGCTGAGATTTTTGAGGCTGTTTGTTACTAGAGCAACACTGGCTCCTACACAGGCGGTACTGAGAAATGCAGAAGAGAAGCTTCTTTCAGGGAGTCTGTTACTGGACCAGTCACACCCAGAGAGCAGGCTGAAGGTTAAGGCCGGGACGCCAGCTCCTAAGGTGGTAAGTCAGAATATGGTGTCTAGAGGCCCTGGTCCCAGGATGCGTAACTGGATGCCAGAACGGGAATTTAGATTTGAGAGCTAGTTTGTCTTACTTACTCCATGAAGTCGAGTTGGCAGTCGTAACCCTGACACCAAGCTGAATCATGTAATCACATGTGTATTAAGTTAGTTGCTCTATACCAGAAAGCAGATTAGAAGAGAACAATCAATTACTCCTTTGGGGGGATATCATGAAGTTTCCCTGGAGGACACTGGCTTCTGAAGGATGAGCAGATGTGTCTAGAGTGAGGGACTAGCACATCCGATGGCCTGGAAGCATCAGGATTGGCTCAAGTTCCTTAAATCCCTCTTTGCCTAGTCAAGGTCCGTCCAAGAGCAGTTCCTCAGTGTGTGCTGCATTCACCACCTGCACCAGAAGCAGCTTCATAAAATAAACACGTCCTGTGTTCCCAGACCTACTGAAACAGAGTTTCTAGACCTGGAGCCTGGCAGTGTACAAAACTAACCGACCTTCTAGGTGACTCACACCCAAGTCTGAGACCCAGTGAGGCAGCGCGTAGGTCTCAAACTTCGCAATACATCAAATCATCCAGGAAGCTTGTAAAACATATTTCTGAACCTCACCCCAGAGATTCTAATGCAGTTGATTTGGTACAGGGCTCAGGCACTGCTAAGTTTTAGAAGTTTCCTGTTTAGTTGTTGCACAGTTAGTCTGTGAATCTTCGGAAGAGAGAAACATCAATTCACAGTTACTATGTACCCATCTCATGCAAGGCAGCATCTGGGCACTGTCATGAGTGCAGTGGTAAAGCTGGTGATGGTCTTTCTTAAAAGGAACTTGAAATACAAGAAGATAGTGCCTGGCATAGAGTAGACATTCGAAGTCGTATGTTGAGTGAATGAACAAATGAATGAATGGAGAGAAACCTATTCAGAGGTTGAGCATTTTGCAAGCCTTCAAGGTCATTGTCATGTGCTCTAACTGAAGTTCAGGAACCACTGCCTGGCAGAGAGTGTGGGCTTGGGAAGAAGCCTGGGGTAGGAAGAGGAAGAGGCCTGAATGCAGATGGGGCTCAGGAAGTCAGCAACCAGGCAGCCCAGATGGGACATTCTGGCTCTGGGAACACAAGGGCTCCGTCGTCATTGCCTTGGGGCGCCTGGCGATTTTCCTACTTTTGCTTCTAATACTTATCCTCAGAACACGTGTTATCTACCAGTTTCGGGGTTTGCTTATTGCATTTTTAGAATTGAATTTTTCGAGAGCAATTGCCTCAGTACAATTTTGTGAACTTGTAGCACTGAACATTTCTAATTAGGTTTCTATAGCCCTTAGCCAAATTACTGCAAATGTCATCTCTCTGCTCCCTTTTTGATACAAAAATGTAGGGCAGTCAGCATATACACAATTTAATCTTAACGTAGGCAGACGCCGCTCATGGTGACAGAAGGGTCTGTTTTCTATTAACCCAAAATTTGCTTAGTCAAGCAACTCCCTCATCACACAGCCTGCATCTAAAAGAATGTTTCTGTCTTTCGAGCAAGCTGCTACTTTAGCAATTAGCTGTCCATGAAAATGCGAGTAATTGCCCTGTCTCTGGACGGTTGGTGAGTTGATGGTGCCCATGGGCCAGCTGTGGCCATTCTCAGTCTCCTCTGTTGGCACAGACCCAAGTGTGGGGGATTCTGCATCGTTAGACCATGGGGACACGTTGGTGAGTGACTTGCTGGCCTTGTTATTGTTCTTTTTAGAGTGAATCCCTATTCGTTTAGAGAAAATATTTATTTGTAAATTCGGCTTTGGTCAGACCCATGACCTAATTTTCTTGACTGTTTCTCCTAGTCCCATCTTTCACATCTTCTTCCATTAACTGTCCGTGGAAGTTTTATCCCAGCACCAAGCCCAGGCCAGCTCATATACAAAGTACAGTAAAACAAAGTGAATGATTGATCAAGAGGAATACAGTAGTTCTTGCATGTCTGCAGAGGATTGGTTCCAAGGCCACGTGCCTGGAGGACTCCAAAATCCACGGACACTCGAGTCTCGTACAAAGTGGTATAGTATTTGCATATAACCTATGCATAGCCTCCCTTGTACTTTAAATCATCTCTAAATTACTTATAACACCCAAGTCAGTGGGAATACTAGATAAATTGTTGTTATACTGTATTGTTTAGGGAATAATGATAGGAAAAAAATGTCTACATGTTTGGTTTGAACCCAACCATCATAGGCCAAACTACCTAGTACACGGCAGTAACAAGGTGACTATTTTTAATACATTTTGATCTGTGATTGGTTGAATCCATGGATGTGAAACCTGCTCATACAGAAGGCCAACTGTGCTAGTCAATCAGCATTGAATTTTCACTGCATACGAGGCACTGTACCGGGTCCTTCAGATCTCATTGTATTCTGGCTACAGGTCAAAGGCTGCTCATTTGTATTCATTCCCAATTAACAGATGAGAAAACTGAGTCAGTGAAAATAAGTGGCAGTCTAAAATGTCACACAGCTGAGTGGTGACACGGGTAGTTACACAGCATCTGATTCTATAGGTCTTTATAAAATGTCCTAAATGACATCGCCATGGCATTAAAATAGCTGTCTTTTCAGACTTGGAATCTCCAGCCCCCGTCATGAGCCATGGGCTCACTAGGCAGGTACCTCGCTACTGTGTATCCACTTCCTGGAAATGGTTTCTGGAGATGGTTTTCCCTAGTCTCTGGGGTTTACTACCTACAGATAATCATCTAAAAACAAGCCTACTTAAACCCCCAGTTCTTGTGAATTGTCTACTCCCGGTTCTTCTCACTGTTGATGTTCAACCAGAGCGGGGTCCTCTGACTTCTTATTCCTGAATATTTTCAAAGTTCTTTCCTTTTTATCCACTACCTTTCCTACTTTCCTAGTTCTAGATCCTCATCACTTACCATGTGAATTATGAAAAATCCCTTGCAAATGCCCTCCCATCTCCACCCTGCCCTCCTAAATTCTACTTTCTCCCCAGAGGGGTCTTTCTAAAGATCATGCCCCTGCTATCTGAAACCCCTCAAAGGACACCCATACTTTAAGAATTAATTTCAAGTCCCTTATGGTATCTTAAGTATATTTTCAATGGTATTCATCTTTCAAAACCCAATAGAATTTTCCTCTTTGTTTACAGCCCTCTCAGCTCACCCCACTCCAAGCACTATCACAGCATTTCTTAAATTGGGCTGCAGTACATATCCATGAGCTTTTCCCCCCGCTCTCCATTTTAGATCCCTTGACTAGATTGGGACCGTCTAGTTAATTTTTACATCCCCAGCTATAGCACAGTCCCTGTCACCTATTAGATAGTTAATAAATAGTTGCTCAGTGAAGGGAAGAATGAATCACTGTGTTGGGGAAATAGAGGTCAGCATTACTGCCCCCTTCTTTCCTCCTGGGTTCATGGTGTTTGCCCATGTCCCCATACAAGGTGAAGTGACCTATTCAGATATACGGATGGAGGTAGTTGCTAAAAGTCCAATGAAACTTCCCAGCTCCTTTCAGATCAGATCCATGCCTAGCTAATTCAACTGGCCTTTATGCCGTAGAAAAACTTTCATTCAAAGCATCTGCTTTTTAAACCCAATTCTGCATGTGCCCTCAGCTTGTGGAAGAAGAAGCAATGTTGCAAAATGGCTCTGAAACAGGTTTTCGTGGCTGCAGTCCACTAAAGGTAAAAGCAGGGAGGTGGATCTAGGTGCTGTCTGAGAATGAAAACTCTACACAGCAGGGGGAAAGAAGGAGCTCCTGCCCTTTGCGACAGCATGGTTGGAACTGGAGAGCATTGTGCTGAGTGAAATAAGCCAGGTGGTGAGGGTCAAATACCATACGATCTCACCTTTAACTGGAACATAATCAACAAAAGGAAAAAGCAAACAAAATATAACCAAAGTCATTGAAATTAAGAACAATCTAACAATAGCCAGAGGGGGGAGGGGATAGTGGGGAGAAGGGTTGTCAGGAACTATTATTAAGGACACATGGACAAAACCAAGCAGTAGTCTGGAAGCAAGGGAGGGAGGTGGGTTTGGCTAGGGTGGTGGGGGGCATGGTGGAGAGAAGATGCAGACAACTGTAATTGAACAACAATAAAGTAATCTAAAAAAATAATTTAAAAAAAAGAAAATTTGGGGGTGGAGAGCAGGATCTGCAAGTGAGTTTCCTTCCACCTATGACCTCAGTGCTGTTGGGACGGAATATAGTCAAGTGGACGCACTCGGAGGGGCCCTGGACCAGCCATTTCACTAGCTACCTCCTGAATAGCATCCTGTGCCAGACACTGTGACAGCCTCCCAGAATAGAGCGATAATTAAGTATGTTCCTTGCTCCTGGTGTGTATGCAGGGGGAGGGACACAGAATAGGTAATTAGAAGACAGTGTGGAAAGTGCTAGAAGAGAGAATGAACAGAGTACTCTGGAAGTGCATTAGAGATTAGAGACGTTATCTCAAGAGACCCTGGGCGAACTTGACAGAAGTGACATTTGAGTTGAAAGCACAAGGGTGGTTCAGGGAAAATGGTATTCCAGCTGGAAAGAACAATTTGTATAAACATCCCAGGGTGTGAAGTGCCATGGCCAAGTTCTCATACAAGGGGCCATGTGAATGGAAGGGAGTGATGACACTGAGTCCTGAGGAGGTTGGGCAGAGCCATTCACACTTTGTGCGCTGGGAGTGGGGAGCCAGTGGAGAACTGGAGCAAGGGAACTGACTTGATCGTGCTAATGAAGTATATTCAGGGGCATTGCCTGATTTAAAAAGTTCTCTATAAGGTGAAGAATATTTTATATTCGTATTTTATACTAATATGACATTGTGCACATGTTTGTAAAGGGAGAGACTCTTGGTTCATTAGCTTCGAGATAGATCCTCTTCTGGTTCATAGAAGGTGGACTTGATGGATAGAGAATACCTTTACTCTCATTTTCTGAGGATAAACAGGGGCTGGCTTTGCTAGAAAGAAAACTGGTAAGACTATAAAACAAATAGAAATTCAGCTGAGAAGGACTAGCTGGTCTGATAAAGGCATCCTCCGCCCACCTCTGGAAAGCCGTCTTGGCTCACCTTGTACAAGGTGAGGGAAGATTGCACCTTCAGACAATCCTATCACCTCAACTTTGCCTCCTGCTGCTCTGGAAAGGGTACCAGTCCAATCAGGGAGGAAGGTGGGAAAGCCACGGGGAGGAGAGGAGTTTTAGTTTTTAAGTTGGCCACACATCCCAGGTATGAGTAGGTGTAGTTAACATTTCAGTAACTCGTATGGAGAAAACGTCCTCAGAGCTCATCCATTTCACTGCCCTTCTCCTTGACCGGACCTGAAACCGTCAGTCCATGAATGCTGTTCCTTTCCTTCCCTCAGCATCTCTGGAAAGAACTGCCGACTTCTTCCAAGCTTCTCTGCATGTCATGCATCTTACACCAGTCAGCTAGCTTGAGTTTCTGAGCATTTCCGACAGCTTTTGTGTTCCTGCTATGGACAGCAGGTTCTATTGCCTGTAACATGACACCTGTTAAAAGAACAACCCAAAGAAATAGACGATTCCATGTGTTATAGGTGAAGCTGAGTGACTTGTCCAATCCCCACACCTCGTAAATGGCAGAGTTCCCTGCCATTTATTGACCCCAGTACACCTGGTCTTACTGACCCCAAGACTTGGACTTTACACATTAAAGGCTTTATTTTCTTAAGGGCGTCACAGTTTTAAAAAATAGTTGGGCCATCAAGGACATCGCTTAGGTACCCACGAAAATTCCAATTTGTTTTCAACTAATACAGTCTTGAAAGAGCTTGAGATTATCTTGCCTGGCGCGTGCGGCGTGATGAGCGTAGACACAGGCACTTTCTCCTGAGTCTGTTGTGCCAGCTCATGGCCCGCGTGCCCTTGCTGCAGCTCCATCTCCTTCCTCCTCGTGTCCACATGCCCACTGACTTCTCATACTGATGGGAAAGGACGCAATGTCCCCGCTGTGAGTTCCTCAGTCTCTTATCCAGCAGACTATTCTCAATCCCGGAGTGGTTTACTGTAGTATTAATTATAGAAAAACTATTTCAGAGCAGCGTTGACACTTGTATGTGACCGTGTCTCCAAGTTCACATAGGGTCTTCCGTGTAGTATATCATCTTATTTAAATGTATATACTCTTGTTTTCTGTAATCGACTATGGCGTTTTTGAGGATATAATCAGTGTCTGGCTAATCTTTATATGTTTCACAGCATAAGCACAGTGCTGAGTCTGCTACTATAATTGCAGGAGAGGACGGTTGGATACATTTAGTATAATGATCTTTGATGAACCTTATTACTGGTGTAACATCCCCATACTGGCAGAATTCGATTAGAGGCAGCTAGCAACCTGACGAACTCCTCTCAGCCTTCATGCCATATTCTGGCTCTCAGGAAACTTGAAATGGGTTTTGTCTGTCTCAGGGACAGGAGGACAGCTGTGTCTGACAAAGAGGATCATCCACACAGGTGATGCCGCGTGTCCCTTCCCCATGTAACAGGCAGATAGGATCTCTTTTTTTGAGGGTTCTAATATGGAGAGATTAAACTTCGGTGAGTGGAATTTCATCCCATTTCTGTGCTATCGGCTACAGCCAATTAAATTAGTGTCCTTCCTAGGACCAATATTCTCTGTCAGTGACAGAGGCTATTATTGCCTTGTGGGAAACACGGTGTAGATCTGAAGAAAGAACCCTTACAAATTCTAGGGAATGCATGTTTGAGAAGTGGAGAAGGAGAGGGTCAGGGAAGCATCTGACAGAATAGTCTTTGCAAGAGGGATAAAAGTTTACGCTCATCTGCACAGTTTTTACTCTCTCTCTCTCTCTCTCTCATAAGACAGGGGGATGCCATAAACACGGTGAATCTGAGTATTAGCAAGGGCATGGAATTTGACAAGCTTCTTCCATACCTACCTATTAACTAGAAAGAGACAGTGGATTCAAAGCTGATCAAACATTAATCCAGTGAAGGCATGGAATAGACAGGTGCCATCCCATCGGAATGCTGCTAATGAGACACTGCAGGACTGTCGTCTTGTAATTTTGCATCTACAAATTGTGTGGAAATATATGTGGTCCTCTTTTACAAAGAATACATAAAATAAAACCGGGTGGGAGCACCCTCTCGTGAAATTGCATTTATAGAAGTAGAGGGTGAAGGAAATGCTGAGTGCTCCTGGCCACCCAGTGTAGAGATGGCGGTGATGGTGAGGAATCTGAAAGTTAATTTTGTGAGAAAGTTTTTACAAGTATTTTTGCCTACTCGGGCTAACCGGGAAAACTTAGGATGTTTCCATAAAGATACAAAGACACACTCTGGGTGATTTAATAATTGTTATATGTCTTCAAGTCTCTCATGTTTAAAACAAGTTAGACCTCGTCCTTGTGGTTGAGAGAGCAGACTAGGATCGATGGGTGGGTGTTACCTTGAGTCGGGTAATGACCTGCACGTGGAAATTAATTAACTCAGTGTGGAAACGTGTACTGAGCGCTGTGCTAAGGTACTGGGCGTGCGGACACCAGACAAACAGGGCAGGGCAGGCGATCTGACGGACAGAAGCGGGCTCATCGCAAATAATGGCGTGCCTGTGGAGACAGGGCTGTGTTGTGCTGGACGTGGTGGTTAATTGGCCTTCTCCATCAAGACAAATTTCAGAAGAGATCTACGGATGTTTTAGAACTTGGGTTTTCAGTTTAGATTTCTTTTGAAAATATCCAGTGGTAGAGTCAGTCTTGAGGGTGAGAGCAAGACGCTCAAATTCACTTGTCTTATGAGAGGACAGTGCGTTTTAATGATGTGATCTACATGAGATGGCAGAAAAGTTTGGGGAGCAGCCTGGGGTGAGGGGAAGGTACTCTGGGTGTGTGGGGTGCGATGTTGGTCCTGGGGCACTGAGATCCCTGGGGCTGTACTGGGTACCCGTTCCTGTCCGGCCCAGCTCATCCTGGAAACCCTGATGGTATTTTCAAGTAGATGAATATTACGGTGAGTGAGTTATATTTTAATAAAATTGTTATTTTAAACATGAGGCAAAGGGAAACATATCAATATACTAAAGATGAAAAGATGCTCTAATTTCTAAAGTCAAAGGAGTTGGCTCAAATTCTAAAATTGATCACTTCTCTTTTGGCTGACTTGAATGAGTAGACATTTCTGAAAGGAAAATAAGGGAAGAAAACTATATATTGTAGGCATTGTTTAGTTGCTGAACTTCCCACCTCTTATTGTCCCCTGGGAAAATCTAGCGCTAGTTCTGTTAAAACCATCTCCAGGGTTCAGATCAGGAGACTGTGGTTAAATTGCCAGCCCTGACCTCTGACCTCAGCCAAATCACCTCACTTTAAGGGACCCAGGTAATCATCCTTTTGTGATTTACTTAGAGTGATTGTTGTAAGGTGCAACTCAGATAACTGATACAAAAATGTCTCAAAAATTGAGGAACCAGCTGTTGTCCTTATTGTCTGTGCTGTAGGAACAGCTGAGTCTGTTCCCTGAAAACCAGACCTGACGTTTTTCCCAGAGACGGCCGTGCTGTGGACATTGGTGGCCCCTGGCAACCCATAACTGGCCTTGGTCCCACCCTACAATCTCTGCGCCGTCTCTGCCACCATACAGCTTGGTGTGTGTTTGGGAAACACAGTCAGTCCTATCGCTGTGACTTACTTCTACGTACAAATTTACTAATAGAAGAGCTTCTTAAAAGGGGCACGTTTGTATTATTTTAGAGTAGGCAAAACTTCATTAGTGGGGTGACATTTCGGCTTTCCTGCCTGGCCCCTTTTTAAGAACTTACCTCTAAATTGCACACTTAGCTCCAGAGCTTCAAGGAATGTTTTCGGAGTGAAGTAAATGGACAACCCTGGCTTCTCCTTTAGCAGAGGTTAGAGGAAGCCTCCATACAGTTCACTCTTACGCCTTCAGTGTTACAGGTTTCATTTCGCTCTGCCTCCCTCCTGTCTGGGCAGCGTTTGCCTGACCTCTGCAAGGAGTACAATCTAGAAGCAGCGCGTTCTTCCTTCCTACTCGAGCTGCCCTTGCAGATCGAGCTGTTCTGTCTCCTTGATCCAATCTTTGCGTCACACCACCTTGCAGCCGGAAGCGACTTTTGATAGTATCTCTTGTAACCTGCATTTGCAGAACAGATGTCAAGGGAAAGTGGAAATGCCTCACGGGTGCAGGGCCCCTTCCTCCCACAGGTCCTCTGGCCCCTATGGCCTGTGCCCCCTCCCTCACTGTAGCCCTGCAGGCTCCGCTCAGACCCGTTGCTGCACTCACAACAACATGGCTCAGTGATCTGCTGGGCTGTGTGTTTTCCCTCCTCCAGAGCTCTGAGTTTCCTTTCATTTGTTAACCAAGACGAGAGCATTGTACCTACCACGGGCAAGAGTGCCTTCTAGACCCATCCTCATTTTTCAGCAGTAACTGGTGGACACATTGTCTGTGCATGGTGGCTGAGAGTTTTATCAGAGCAGACGCAGGGAAGCTAGGTATAAAATGCACCTGTTTCTGTCATCCCATTTTCTATTTCAGTGTCTTTGGTTACATTTTGCTTGCTTGTTTGTTTAGTAGTATCCAGAGGAGAGAGGGGAGGGAATTTCAGGGGAAAAGGGAGGGGATTATAGGAACAAGTATAAAGGACACATGGACAAAAACTAAGGGGGGTGGAAATGGGAGGGAGGTGGGGAGCACTGCAGGGGGGATGGACTGGGACGGGAGTAAAAGACAGAAAACTGTACTTGAATAACAATTAAAAGAAAAAAAGGAAAAAAAAAATAAAATGCACCTGTTTCTGAATTTCCTCCCCACTCCCTGTAACATTAGGTCACAAGACTCCGAAGTCTTCGGGCAGGAAGCAGCTCACGGGTGCGTCACGTTTTTGGGTTATTTGAAAATGCGGGCAATGTAAACACAAGCAAACGGTGGGGTTCTTGGGATCCTCTTGGGGAACTCACTGTACCAATCCTGGCCTTTAATGTGGCATTTGTGTGTTTCGGGGTAGGATTTTTTTTCTCCCAGAAATGTTTTTAGAAACCAACCAAATCTCGATCATCTTTTTATCTTGGCTTGACAATGTTCCCAATGAGCTGTCACTTTTGCTTCATAATTAAAAAATGAAATAGAGCTCTTTTCAGCGATTTTTCTCCAACTTGCCATTAGGAATAAACACAAGTCAGTGCCGATATATGGATTTATACTTCCAAGAAATATTGATGTTGATGGGCAAGAAGATAAAAAACCAACCTAAATTAAACTGGTTCTGCATATAAAATGGCTACCCGCTTCTGGGAAGACTTTATTTAGCCCATAAATACTTAATAGAGATTGGTGGTCTCCGGGTTTTGCTAGAGGGAGTGCTTTTCACTGCTGCTGACTTGGAGGGTCTCAGTGGCTCTGAAGAATCAAGTGGAAATTGTTGAAAGTGATTTATTCTTTTAACACCAGTTTGTGGCTGCATATTCCCAGTGGATGGCCTCGGGCATCATGAGCGATTCCCCTGTGCCCTGGTTTTATCTTCTGCGGAACAGATAAGAATGTTTCTAACATCCTATCCGGCTCCTTGGAGGGATGGAGTCGTAGAAACCTTCGACTGTAATGCATGCGGGTCCCTCCATAAAGCATTCTGGAGTCTCCTTCAGGACTGAGGGGAAGAGGCGGGGATTGGAGGCGGGGATTGGAGGCTAGCTACAGGAGCTGGCTTGGTTCTGGGACTGACTGAGGAGTCACAGTGACAATATCCAAGGAGGCAGAGCAGTTGATTGGACTTTGAGTTTAGGTTAGCTTCCAGGGGTGCGGGTCAAAGATGCGTTGCCAATACTGTTTCCAGTGGGTCTGTCCCTTTCGATGAGCATCTGCCATAGTACCTGGGAGGGTGTGTGTGTGTGTTGTGTAAATGTGTTCATATGAGTGAGTGAGAAAGAGGGAGAGGAGCAGGGACACGGAATTCTAGGGGCTGGTGAGGGGCAAGCATGGAGAAGAAGATTCTAGCTCTGGGGAAGAGTGCCTGGCAAGCCTTATGCAACATATCCAGGCTGTAGAGAAAGGAAATGGGATTCAGGGCAGGAACCCATCCCAGGCGGAGCCTGGCGGTGGTTGAGAGTGAGGGAAGAACCGTAGTGGGAAAGGGAGGTGCTGTTCACAGGGCACAGATGTGCCCCGAGGCTCACCCAGCTGCTTCATTTCCCTCCTCGGAGCAACAAGGCAGGCTCCAGACAAGCTCTGCTGGTGGGTGTGAGCAGCCTGGAAACAATCAGGCTGCAGCCAGTCTTGCTAAGGAATGTATCAGCGCTGAGACTTCCGGCTGAAGGTCTTGACGTTACTGCCTCCTGCTCCCTGGAGCCCCAGGCAGACCAGCCGGGACTCCACAGGTCTGACAGTGGGTCTGTTTTCCCGGCTTAGTAATAGCCCTTTAGTCTCTTTTTAAAACTCATGGATAGGTATCACTTCCTTGTGAATTAGAATTGAACCTTTCATTTTGTCCCTCAAAGTTTCGCCTACTAGGTTGAAAAATAGACGGTTTCTTTTAAATAAACATAAAACGTAACGTTCATCCTACTATGTGTGAATTTTGCTTTCTGCTATTAGATAGGAGAAATAAAATCTCATTTTTTGAGGCTCTAATGATGAACATTTACCATCAAGGTAAAACTCTAAAAAAAATCTATTTTTACTGAGACAGATTAATTCTGGGGATAGAAGTCAATGTGAAGTATGTGCCTACGCCAATCATACTGACACTTCTCACCCCAAACACCTGGTACTGCATGTCCTTTCTGTACAGTATCTTTCCCCAGGGGGGTGCGGGGCAAATGCATCCATGGCGGTGGCAAAAGCTGCTGCTCTTCTGCCCCTCGGTGGCTCCTACCATCAGCTGCTTTCTGTCCCCTGTTGCCTGAGCCTGCCTGGATCTTGCTGGTTGCTGATCCCTGGTGTCTTGAGCCTCGGATCCGGGGGCTGCCCTGAGGCAGAAGCAGAAATGGGAACTGCCTTGCCTCCCTTGTTGAGAGGAAATGCTTGAGGAAGCCAGGGAAAGGTGACAGACGGGTTCTACAGGAGACTGGAAACTTGGAGGTCTGGCAATAGCAGCAAGCTGAGGCCCAGGCAGATGCAGAGGGCAGCGTCTGGCCATACTCTCAGGGTCCCAGTGTCTGAGCCAGGGGACCCAGGGAAAAAGACAGATGTGAGGTATATGTCACAGATGTGGGGGGATGTGGGCACAGGTGTAGGGGATGCGGGCACAGGTGTGGGGGATGCAGGCACAGGTGTGGGGGATGAGGGCACAGGTGTGGGAGATGCAGGTGCAGGTGTGGGGATGTGAGCACAGGTGTGGGGGATGTGGGCACAGACATAGAGGTTGATGGCATAGATATGGGGGATGCGGGCACAGGGACAGGGCAGGAGGCCAGTCACTGGAGGGCAGGCCAGGAAAGACAATCTGCCCATTGCAGCAATCATCAGTGTTACGCCCAGATCTCTTAAATTGTCCTTCACTAAGAACAGAGCATTTCCCCTGAGCCCGGAGGAATGTAATTCAGGGAGTGAGCTTTGTTAGAGAAGAGACAGCCCTGGAAGTGAGCTGGAACATTTGAAACGTTCCAGAGCTGGGCAAATCATTATAGCTCCACCTGGTCCTCCGCACTGCAGCAGCAGTGTTCTCCTTCGGGCCTGATGCCCTCTCTTAGGTTCCAGGAAGAGCAGGCGCAATCAGACTCACACGCACTGTGGCGGAGGCAGGTGACAGTCTCCGTCTTCCCTGTATTTCACAGCCTCAGAGAAATCATCCAGAACCTTTGGGAAGCCAACTCAAACTCTAAATGTTGGAATTTCAATCAGCCCAACAAAGGGAGTACTGACATGCTCATCTAGGGAAGTTGGACCTTTAAAACAGTCCCCATCACTGTGATACTGTGGCTTTCCTGAACTCTGCAGGGGCTGGGGAGTGGCTGTTAGCCTGGCCTTCATCTGTGTGTGCGCAGAGAGAGACTAAGCGTACATCTGTGTATGTAACATGTGTGTGTATTCTTTATGTCTTCCTTAGTTCTCCACTATTTTTCTCATTAGAAGATAAATGGGCTGCGGCAGGTACTGCCGGCGTCCCCACCCACATCCCAAGTGCGAGGGTGACATCTGCACCTGCACCCCTGAGGGCTGTCTCATGCAGGGAGGGCCCACTCTGACCTGGCCGTCATAGGAAACTCCTGGGAGGGACACCCCCCTCCGGGTGACAGGCCTCATCAGTGTCTGACTCCCCACAGCTCTCACTCCTGCGGGCCCGATTCTACACGTGTGTTTCACAGTAATTCAGCATTCTCCCGCTGGATTGAATTAGTGGTGATTGGCCGAATAATGCCCCACCATTAGCCACGTACCTACACGTCACCCCCAAGACCAGATACACACACTCCTACACCCTGTTCCCAGCAGACCCCTAACCACGAGAGGGAAAGCAATCATTTTTGTGTCATTTTGCTAGAAGGTTTTATATGCTAATGTCTGGGTTAACTTTCCTAAAATGTGTATGTGTGTATATATATTCTTTATGTTTTAACACATTTTTCATCAGAAAATTAGGTCATGAGGATGGAAAATTAAAAAATGTTTTTAAAAGTGGATTGCAAGACTATTAGTTGTCTTCTAAAACTACAAATCACGTCACGTATGATGGAACCTTTTTAAATAAAGGAATCAAATGAATTTCAATCTCAAATGTTGTATTCTGTGACCTGGCTGCACATCTGACCTGCTGTGCAGCTCACACCTGACTCCAGCCGCACCACCTTGCGGTGGAGGGCGGGACCAAGGACTCCTGAGACACACAGAACTCTGCCCCGAGCTGCCCGGGGTTCGTGAGGAGACACTCTTCCTGTAAACAAGCTTGGGTTTGACTTCTACAGCCTTGGATTCTGCTACGCCAGCGTCAGGAACAAGGCAAACAAACACACCTAGGATTTACCTACCCCCAAAGACAACGGCTAACAGAGGAACGAGAAATTGAGGTGCCCTGTTTCTGGCTCTGTCAGAGTCCAAACTGAGCAAGGCCTGAGGAAAAGGACTCTGGACTCTTTCTGAAGGGAACCTGGAGCCTTGCTGAACTGGATTGTAGTGGAGTGTGTGTGGAGGGCGTGGGGGAGCGTGGGGCAGATAATGTGTATTAAATCAGAAGAAAATGGTAACACTGGCCTATATTCTGAGAAAGAGAGTATGGGGCACCTCTATGCCCCATAACAATGGGCATTGGGAACTATGATTAAAGAAAATTATTTGTCCCTAGTCAAATACATACATGAGGATTTATTGAAAGACAGAGTATACAGACTAAAGGGTTTTCAGAGACCGGGCAGGGGTGAGTATTAACCTGAACCTGACTTAGAGACCTAATGACAGCTGCCTTTGGTTCTCAGAGGGGCTGTCCCAGAGAAGGCTTAGACTAGTTTGGTGTCCTCAGAATACAGAGCTAAGGCAGAGGGATCAGAGCTCCAGGAAGGCAGGTTTGGGATGGATATCAGAGAGAATTTGATAGCTCTTGGATGTGCCTCACAGTGCAGTGTGGCTTGATCCCCTGAAAGGGACATGTTCAGACAGGAGTTGGACACCCCTCTGTCCTGGGTGCTGGCTGGGGCTGGCGGATCAGGAAGTGATTCAGATTGGTGTCTTTCAAATGTTCTCGTTCTATCAGCGTCAGATCACATTCTTCATGGAAAATGGAAGCGGTGTACACTAAACTCATAAAGGGAAGCTTCTCCAGCTGAAAAGCATGTGGGTGCCCACAGCCCATCTGCCCCCTGCCTGGTAGTGCTGCGGCCCTGAGGGACCTGGGCTCTCCTTGGAAACCTGCTGAACTAAACAATTTCAAACTTGGATTCCAACTCTGAAATGCAATGGTCACCTAGAACTTTGTCTCATTTTAATAATTTTAGATTTTTTTTGTCTTCTTTGAAGTCACATTTAAAATCTTTGTTTATCATTGCCAAAAAAAGAATCCCACTTGCTTACTTTACTTGTATGTCAGTGCTCCCTCTATAGGCTGTGGGCCACACCTTGCTTCAGGGCATAATTCTCTGATGCCTGAGGCCTCAGGAAGAGAGCTCATTTCCTCTCAGACGTCAGCCTGCGCTATCACAGCCAATGTTGTCTATGAGTGAAACCAAAGCCTTAATTCAGGGGCATTCAACCTTTTGGTGTCTCTGGGCCACACTGGAAGAACAGTTGTCTTGGGTCACACATTTCAATTCATTGCAACACATAATCACTAAAAGTCACATAATGTTTTAAGTAAATTTATGATTTCGTGTTAGGCCTCATTGATAGCCATCCTGGCCTGCATGCATCCCGCAGGCCGTGGGTTGGACACCCCTGCCTTACTTCTGTCTTTCCACATTCGTCTAATCAGCAGAAAGGGTGTGGTGTTGATTAGGTGCCAGGAATCCAGCTGATTCCTGATACAGGAGATACAGGGCTGATACAGGAGAAGGAAGCACAGTCTTTTCAGTGACTCAGCAGTACTGAGTGTCTGCTCTGTGCCAGGCTCTGCTCTGGGCAAAAAGAAAGAAGTCTAAGTCCCTGCCATCCTCGAGTTTGCCTCCTAATGGTGCTAAGGGGCACCCTCCCACCATGATGTGGTCCAGATGTGTAAGGATACAGGGCGTGGGCTTGGAGAGCCCAACCATACCTGGAGAAAGGCTTCCCAGGGCAAGTCGGTGTTTCTTCACAATTCGATCTTGGGAGATCATAAACCTCTAGGGAGTTTAAAAATAATAGAATACTATTTATTCCAAAATAAGATATTTCAAACATAGTACAATGAACACCATGTAGTCACTGAGATTTATCAATTGTTATCATCCTGCGGTATTTAACTTGCTCTCTCCATTTAGATAGAAAGAGATGAGATGGAAACAGACGGATAGATGAATTTGGTGGGTTTTTTGATGTGTGTGTCTGTGTGCGTGTGTGGTTGAAACAGTCATGGACATTTTGCTGTTTTCTCACCCTAAGTACTCAGGCATGTATCTCCTAAGTATCAGATCATCTCCTTCATAACCATCATAGCACTGTAAGACCTGAGAAAATTAGCCAGCACTTCATAATGTAATTTAATATATAGTTTATACTTAAATATTTCAAGTTATCTCAAAGATGTTTTCCAGCTGTTTTTTTTTTAATTTTCCAATTCAGTTTTCAGGCATTATGTTTGATTAAATCTCTTTTTATCTTTTACACTAGAATAGTGCCCTTAGTCTTTAATGTCTGTTTTTCATCCTTTGAGTTGTTTGAAGAGTTCAGACCAATTGTCCTGGGGACTGTCCCACAATATGACTGCATCTGTTACATCATAAATGCATTCAGATTGGACCTTTTGGGCAAGAATACTCTATAAGAGAAGTCATACGCTTGCCAATCGTAAGATGGGTCCTATCTGTTTTCTCCATGGCAAAGGCACACCCTTCCATTTGGAATAGTAAGTAGTCATGGGTGGCACTTTGAAACAGTGTAACCCGTTCCCATACCCTTCTCCCATGTTCTGGCTCCTAGCATGGACATTATTGCCTCTCGGAGAAGGGCCTCCATTCTTACATTAAATTAAACTGATAACATCTGAATGAGTTAGCAGTTTATAGCGTCAAGGGCCCAGGGATGAAAGTATTTGTAATAGCCCCTGCAGGGCTCCTCAGAGAGGAGTATCCTGTGGATGTCATGGACTCCCTTCCTGCCTCTTCCTCCTCACCTCACCCAGACTGTAGGGTAACAGGAAACCCGAAGTTCAAGGTCTTCTTCAGGGTTGACAGACCGTTGTCAGTGATCATATGCACACAGGGTATCAGCACCAACAGCTGAACGAGGAAATATGGATCAAGATGGAAAGACACATCTGATTTACACAGTGTCTGGGCCATAAATACTCCCTGCTCAGGTATAACTGAGTTCAATGACCATAGAAAAAAGCCATGCTTTCTATAACCTCAGAAAACACCTCCACTGAAGGCATGTCCCTCAGGCAGCAGCCACCTGACTTGGTCTGGACAGGCAAAGGGGTAGCTGCACGCCAGGGCAGATTTCTGGTGTGCGGGGGCTTGGGCTTGGGGCTGAGGTGGCCTGAATATCTTTGGCTCTTCCCACTTCTGTTGTGGTCACCGGAAACAGGCCATGACTGGAGTTTCTGCACCACAAAACTTTGCAAAGGCTACAAATTGGGATTTTTCCTCCTTTTTCTGCAGAGCTGTTGGTAAACATTACCTGCCCACCACTGAATCTGGACCCATCTTTGCTGCTGATTTAGACCCCAGAGGGGGAAAGTTCACGCTGTAGTGTGTCTTCTTAGAGGCAAGAAAGCAAGTTCATGTGCATTATCTGGCAGTCCTCTCTGGGGTGACGGAATGCCCCTTGAGATACTTTGGAGGTGCAGCAGGTAGCATTGGGGAGGTCAGTAGGCAGGTAGCCAAGGTGCAAGTTTAAGGCTTGGTCCCTAAGGAGGTGGGTTTGGAAGGTAGATGGCAAAGGGAAGGGAGGCCCTGGGATTTATGGAAGCAGGGGCTCTGGTCTGATCAAAGGGTTCCTCAGACACAGGAAGTCAGTGATCTTGTTGCCAGAACAGCGTGGCCATCCCTGGAGAACATTCTCTTTAAAAGTTCAGGTTCTGGTTGATTGTACATCATGTCCTCTTCCACTGTCCTCTTCTGCAAAGTCTGCTGAATAGCCCCAGGAGACGGAGGCTTCCTCTTTTCTGTTTGAACATGAATCACCTTGATTCGTAAATACATTTCCCAAACTGTGAGTTCCTCTAAGGTCCCCACGCCAGATGCCATCCCTTTCCCCTGCACAGGGCACAGAACCTTCCAGAGTCAGTGTTCCCCAAATACCTGCAAAATGAATCATTGTTGAAAAATGAGTCGGTCTCAGGAGACAGGCAGGGGTCCAGTGGCCCTCTTTGTTTCCAGTTCGTCTTCTCTCTCCTGGGATATACTCCCCATGGGAGCCAGAGCCTCGGTTGTCCTGTTGACTGCTCCAGCCTCAGTGCCCAGAGGAGAGCCTGCTTGGCAACTCCCCATACATACTCAGGGAGAGACCAAGGACCCAGCATCGGCCACTAGGTCAGCGCTGCCATAGGCAGTCACGGGACTAGATTTCGAAGTGTGGTCCAGAACTCCCTAATCCCGTCTGAAGGTGGAGGTAGTTTCAAACCTTAGGGAGATTCTGGGCATGGGGAATAGACCATTCCTCCATGTAAGGAAAGTAGGCTTAGGGGTCCCCTAACACCGTCAACCCCACTGTGTTAGTTCACACACTGAGCGTGCATCGGAATCCCTGGGGGCTACATGAAAAGACAAATTTGGGGGCCTGCCCTCAGAGTTTCTAATTCAGTCAAGTCTGCAATGGGATCAAGGGATCGTTTCCTTCTTTTTAAAAAGATTTTACTTTTTATTTTTAGAGAGAGGGGAAGGCAGAGAGAAAGAGAGAGAGAGAAATATTGATGCAAAAGAGAAGCATCAATCGGTTGCCTCTTGCACGCACCCCGACTAGGGGATCAGACCCGCAGCCCGGGCATGTGCCTGACTGGGAGTCAAACCAGTGACCTGTTGCTTTGCAGGACAACCCCCAGCCAAGAGAGCCACACCAGTCAGGGCTCAAGTGATTGGTTTTTAATTAAGTCCCCACGCCATGGAGGTGCTGCTGGGACCACACTTGGAGAACTAATGCTTTAGGCTTTAGTGCAATCAAGTGGAGGGTGGGGCAGCTGGGAAGGTTTTCATAAGAACATTTGGCCCAATTTATCAACAGAAAATGAAATTCTCTGCCCTTTTTTCCCCTCCACTGAACTGCATACCGCTCCGAAAGAGCCTTTGCAGGGTTCCTGGAGCCAGGTTCCCACCCTCCTTGATAAAAACACCGAAAGCTGTCAGTCCCAGATGAAATGGTGCATCTGGTGCCATAAACTACCCTCCGAGGATAATGGGTGTTGACAATTGCACAAACCTCCCATAAATTCTGATGCGCCAGCCCAGAACGTTCTGTTCTCCTGACATCCTCAAGTTAGCATTTTATGGCCTCACCATAATAAGATCATCTTGCTTTGGAGTCATTTGTGTGGTAATTGCTTTAAATTTTCAAAGAGCTCTGGATTTCTACACCTCATTAAATTGGATTACACCAGGAAAGCTATGGATTTTTTTTTTTTAAACCGAGAAAGTGACCTTTATTTGTTCCTTGAACCTGCCATGGAGTTTCCTGGGGTCCTGTTTTTTGCTACTTGACACTGTTGGACCCTCTTCCACCCCTCAGAAATGTCAGAGGACATCTCGCAACTGTCCTGCTGGGTTCGTCAGAGTTGGTCCTTTCCTTCCTTTAAGTGAAGAGCCACCAGTCAGTTGTGGCCTTGGGTTGGAAGTGTATCCGGGGATTGCTCAGGCCTGACTAATGCAGCTCATTACCATTCTCTACACCCTTGGGAACCAGAAGCCACCTGCTTTTCTCCCCCCTCAGAGTCTGAAACATCCACACAAGGTGACAGGAGGACAGTGGAAAGACAGGGAACTTTTCCCCTCTTCCTTAGTGCTATTGTCAACTATTTGTTTTCCACCACCTAATAATCGTTCATGTTTACCGTGTGCCGGGTTCGGAGTAGATGACTC